>JAGDYQ010000099.1:791612-819112 GCA_021962125.1 Bulinus truncatus | reverse complement strand
GTATCATCTGTCTCAATGTAATTCACTAATTCGTTTATTTGTTGCTGTTGTTATGTTACTAAATTTGTGGAGCTTATAGGGCGCCTTATAATTCATTTCTTTTAATTATGTTTTATTTGTGCTTGGAAATTTGTCAAAATATTCTTTCCATCAATCAGGTATATAAGTATGTGATAATTTACTTTGTCATAGTTGAGTAATTAATGAACGCGTTGACTGTGTAATTGGCACAAATTAACAGGACCAAGTAAAACTACTGCTGAATTCACACATCCTAACTTTTCAAACATTGAAACATTAGTAGATACTATCTCCTATAAATGACTAGCTGGTTAATGCACAAAATGATCTTAAACTTCATCTTTAATGGACGGTCATTTCTGATATATTCAGTCTGAATGTATAAACCCTAGACTTGGAAACTTCATTTACACATGAATAACCTTTCTATCTCCTGCAAGCTGTGAACTTATTTCAATGAAAAATACATTAACTCATGCTCGTTGCTGGTTTGTCTGGTGAGCTCCAGAAGTTGTTTATTTACTAAATGTTTGGCTACTGAACGTCTTCCATCCAGCCGTGTGAAGGTGCCAAGTATCATCCAGCTACAAGTATTTCTTGTCAATACAATGTGCCCACTTAAGGAATACCCGTCTACCTAAGACTAGTGAACTAGTCCAGCAATATCTACAAGTGAATGCAATATTTCCACCAGATAGAAAACAGATGCCACAGTCCCTGGGGATGTTCAATGAAAGGGGTCACTATTTGTTTCATTTCTTTCTCTACACAATGAATATCGCACACAATGGGAGAAATTGTATTGTAAACGTTGTGCTGTGTTGTCATGGTATTCGTTGTAACTTAGTATCTTCTATTCGATTTGGTTAAGGCGTTGTAAAAACAAACACTGCTTGTGAAGGCTGTGTTAATACATACTAAACACTGCTAGCGAGGGATGTGTTATTACATAATAAACACTGCTTGTGAAGACTGTGTTATTACATACTAAACACTGCTTGTGAAGGCTGTGTTATACATACTAAACACTGCTTGTGAAGGCTGTGTTATACATACTAAACACTGCTTGTGACGGCTGTGTTATACATACTAAACACTGCTTGTGAAGGCTGTGTTATACATACTAAACACTGCTTGTGACGGCTGTGTTATACATACTAAACACTGCTTGTGACGGCTGTGTTATACATACTAAACACTGCTTGTGAAGGCTGTGTTATACATACTAAACACTGCTTGTGAAGGCTGTGTTATACATACTAAACACTGCTTGTGACAGCTGTGTTATACATACTAAACACTGCTTGTGAAGGCTGTGTTATACATAATAAACACTGCTTGTGACGGCTGTGTTATACATACTAAACACTGCTTGTGACGGCTGTGTTATACATACTAAACACTGCTTGTGACAGCTGTGTTATACATACTAAACACTGCTTGTGAAGGCTGTGTTATACATAATAAACACTGCTTGTGACGGCTGTGTTATACATACTAAACACTGCTTGTGAAGGCTGTGTTATACATACTAAACACTGCTTGTGACGGCTGTGTTATACATACTAAACACTGCTTGTGAAGGCTGTGTTATACATACTAAACACTGCTTGTGACGGCTGTGTTATACATACTAAACACTGCTTGTGACGGCTGTGTTATACATACTAAACACTACTTGTGAAGGCTGTGTTATACATACTAAACACTACTTGTGAAGGCTGTGTTATACATACTAAACACTGCTTGTGACGGCTGTGTTATTACAAATTAAACGCTGCTAGTGAGTGGTGTATTATATATTTATTAGGATTGAAGATTGAGAATTCCAATGAAACACATTCTATGCCTATAAACGTTTTCATAATCCTACAACATTAGGTAATCTCTTATTTTACGTGCAGAAATTACTTTGATAATATTATTGATACTTTACCTAAATAAACATTACCAAATCATAGTATTAATGATTTCACATCAATATAATCCATTTTAGACTATTTTGTTCATTTTTATTACTTTATCGCAAAAAATTGCAACTTATAACACTTTTCTTTACTATTTTCTTTCGTTCCATATATTTTCTGTTTAACAATTTAAAAAACACGACCGAATTCCAGTGATGTTGCTGCCAATTTAGCATTTTACAATGAAGAAACTAATGGGGCATACTTAACAAAGGATTATATAGGAAAAACATGAGAAGCAGTAAAGCCTGACTCCCATAGGGCATGAATAAAATGATTAAACACATTATATGTTAGTGGGATAGACGCCCTTGATGCCCCAATGGGCCATTTATTTTTTATCACTATATCTTAGGTTAGAATGGGGCCCTGAAAAAGACAATTAATATAGCTTATATAGTAAAAAAGGGTACCCTTACAAACACTGATTCTTAGCCCTTATGGGGCAAAACAAAAATTATTTAAACCAATTTTATGTTAGGGGGATAGCTACTCTTGGGGCCCTTAGGGTCGTTTATCTTGTACCGCTTCGTATAAGGTGTAGAACGGGGCCCTAAAAATGACATACTTATTAATATAGCTTATATAGTAAAAAAACGGTACCCTTACAAACACAGACGCTTAGCCCTCAAAAGGCATGACAAAAATTATTTAAACCAAATTTATGTTAGGGGGATAGCAACTCTTGAGGCCCCTAGGGCCCTTATCTTGTACCGCTACGTATAAGGTGTAGAACGGGGCCCTAAAATGACTTACTTATTAATATAGCTTATATAGTAAAAAACGGTACCCTTACAAACACTGATGCTTAGCCCTCAAAAGGCATGACCAAAATTATTTAAACCAAATTTATGTTAGGGGGATAGCTACTCTTGGGGCCCCTAGGGCCGTTTATCTTGTACCCTACGTATAAGTTTAAGAACGGGGACCTGAAAATGACCTACTTATTAATATGGCTTATATAGTAAAAAAACGGTACCCTTACAAACACTGATGCTTAGCCCTCATGGGGCAAGACAAAAAATTAGTTAAACCAATTTTATGTGAGGGGGATAGATATCATTGACGCTCGATGGGCTTTTTATTTTCTGTCACTACGTTTAATGTGTAGAAAGGGATCACTGCAAATGACATAACTACATAATTGTTTAAATGTTATACTAGAAAAAAACAGTGCCTTAATAACTATTCAACCTCCAAACGGTTAAAGAAAATTGAAACAAATTAAATATATGTTAAGGGTAAAGAACTCAAGTAAAACTTTATTATCTAAATATTGTAGTTTTCACTAATTACGCAAAGAATAGTGGAGAACTCATCTTGGTGATTAAATTGATTTCGAAACACAAACTCTTGTAAATATGAATCAAAGAGAGCCTCGCTTGTCCCAAATTGACTTCTTAATTTTCGTTTTGCCCTCATCCACAGATTTTCGATATTTTGAGTATGGACTTCAGGGTCATGGGGGTCAACAAAATGTTGTTCATGTATAATTACAGAGTGTGAATAAACTCCGCCACCAAGTCCCTCTATCCCCCTATATGCGGCCCATCCATCGGATATGATATGGGCGCCTGGCATTACATGTTGCAATATCAGGGCTTCTAAGGTTTCTGACCTTCTATCGGGAACTTCAACTAAAAAGTATTTCCCTGTTTTTCTTTCTATGCCACCAAATACCCAATGGCCTTCCCTCCAAGTACCCCTGTGATATTTACGATGAAAATACTTTGATTCATCTATTTCCACAACAATAGGCTCAAAGTTTTCATTTACCCCACCAATTTCTATCGGCCGACGGTTCATATAAATGTACATTTCCTCCCTAAGAAAGTTAAACCAGTCGACCAAAGTGTTCTCATTGAGTATGTTCGTTTCGCGTTTGGTGGATTTTTGGGAAAAGTTGTTTGCAAAGCAATAAATAATTTGCGTTATTGTTTTGAGAGACAAATGGCTTCTCGTAAAAAAAGAATTAAATCTAATGCTCTTTTTTAAGTGACATGTCGGACAAACCCAGCGAAACCCATCGATACCGGTATTATGATTTCCAAGATAACATAACACATTGCACGTGGTGCACTGCATATTATTTCTCAATAGACTCCTAACAGCTAACCACTGAATAGACGATTCTTGGTTATGCATTTCTCTTTCTAAACCAGATAGATTCGAAATTTCTTGTAAAATGGCTGCATGGTCCATAATATTTTGAGGATCTACTATATTGAAACGAAGATTTCTAGGTCTACCTGCCATTACAAAGTTAAATTCGACACTGCAATAAATCTTGTTTTATGTCAAATAAATGAGCTAACTTCAATTAAGTTCTGATCACTCGTGTTGTGATAAAAAGTTATCCCCCTAACATAAATTTGGTTTAAATAATTTTGATCATGCCTTTTGAGGGCTATACATCAGTGTTTGTAAGGGTACCGTTTTTTTACTATATAAGCTATATTAATAAGTATGTCATTTTAGGGCCCCGTTCAACACCTTATACGTAGCGGTACAAGATAAAGGGCCCTAGGGGCCTCAAGAGTTGCTATCCCCCTAACATAAATTTGGTTTAAATAATTTTTGTCATGCCTTTTGAGGGCTAAGCGTCTGTGTTTGTAAGGGTACCGTTTTTTACTATATAAGCTATATTAATAAGTATGTCATTTTTAGGGCCCCGTTCTACACCTTATACGTAGCGGTACAAGATAAAGGGCCCTAGGGGCCTCAAGAGTTGCTATCCCCCTAACATAAAATTGGTTTAAATAATTTTTGTCATGCCTTTTGAGGGCTAAGCGTCTGTGTTTGTAAGGGTACCGTTCTTTACTATATAAGCTATATTAATAAGTATGTAATTTTTAGGGCCCCTTCTACACCTTATACGTAGCGGTACAAGATAAACGGCCCTAGGGGCCCCAAGAGTAGCTATCCCCCTAACATAAATTTGGTTTAAATAATTTTGGTCATGCCCTTTTAAGTGATGGGTACCGTCTTATCTTTCAGTTTTTTTTAATAATCTTGTAGTTGGCAGCTGCCTTTTTTTGTAAACAATTCAGGTCATCTCTTAACATGGCTGGCAGTATTTTATATAGAATATATAGGACCTTTTTTAAAATTTATTTAATGCATTTAAACACATTTTTTTATTTTTTTTTCTTATTCTTTTAATAAATAACAATCAATACTATGATTTTGGAATGTTTATAGAGGTAATGTATCAATAATATTTATCAAAATAATTTCTGCAGGTAAAATAAGAGATTACCTAACATTATATATTCAACAGTACTATATTCACAGTCAAATGACACATTGTATCAACTATATATTCAACAGTACTATATTCACAGTCAAATGACACATTGTATCAACTATATATTCAACAGGACTATATTCACAGTCAAATGACACATTTTATCAACTATATATTCAACAGGACTATATTCACAGTCAAATGACACATTGCATCAACTATATATTCAACAGGACTATATTCACAGTCAAATGACACATTTTATCAACTATATATTCAACAGGACTATATTCACAGTCAAATGACACATTGAATCAACTATATATTCAACAGTACTATATTCACAGTCAAATGACACATTGTATCAACTATATATTCAACAGTACTATATTCACAGTCAAATGACACATTGTATCAACTATATATACAACAGGACTATATTCACAGTCAAATGACACAATGTATCAACTATTATAGACTTTAAAATGTGTTTAAATTAGTATCTTAATCGATTGCTTCTCTAATATATTAAACTGCTATCATAAACTGAGCTAACTATATATGAATACTCAAAATCATGCTCAAACTATTACAGGTAGGGTCTAACATAAAGTTAACATCCTTGTCATTACCAAAGTGTTTACAAAAAAAAACAAAGAAGAGTTCCACAGCGGGCTGCTATTAGCACCGCCACAGGATGTGTATATAACACCAGACAGTACACGGCCCTGTGTCAGGGTGACTATGATGTATTCCATATTTCTGACCAGGGACGCAGCTAGTAAAAGATAGGGGGGGGGGAAATCTCTCAGTTTACCGTAAACCACGGTTTACTCTCTGTATTTAATTATGAAACCTTTGAATGAGGGTAATAGTCAGGTGATGACCAAGACGCCCCACACACACACACAAACTTTCCCACTTATGCACAACACATTTAGGAAGAACAGTGAATCATGAAATAAAAGTACATATCTTAGGAACGATTGAATATCTACTGAGTTTATTCTGTATACATTGTGTGTACACTGAGTAGAATGTGTACATCATATGGGATGTATCCTATGTGACTGATGGGCATCATGTTAAATCAATAATAAATAATTTTTTTTTAATAAAAGTAAAAGACAACATAGTCAAAAGAAAAATATTGGAAATGTATCATTGTTTGTACAAATAAATGCTTTTATATTTGATTACGTTTTAATATGTTGATATTCCCATTTAGATGGACATCACTTACTGCATGTACACACTGGTCAACTGGTCAGGCAGGCCTATCTGACCAGTCGGACATCACTGCATCTACTCTACAGTATACCTGTACACACAACTGGAATCACCCCACCCACAATCAAAATAGCATCACAACTAAATGAATGAAAACACAGTCATGGCGAACTTAATTAATGAAATCACAGCAGAACTAAATGGAGGTCACATCCGAGTCACAGGTAGTCCAACTCATGACCGTAACATACAGATGATCGACAGCTTCAGGTTTTTGTAGGCGATCTATTTCGAATCAAACATTTGCCATAGAGTTAAACTTTTTTTTTTTTTAATTCAGTAAACTATGTGTTGACATATAGGCAATGTATGTCGGAGGGTTGTGGTAAGAGAGCACTGCATCATTGTTACAGTAAACGTGTTGAACTATTAAACTGAACTCTAACTCTACAGTGTTCCATAACTATTGTGTCCAACTGAATCGCACAGACAACAATGAAGCATAATGACTTGAAGTTATTTCAAAGCATCTATTATTCTTTTAAATTATGTTGACTTTATTAACAACCCATCTTGTTTGTGTTGTGGAGTCATATTGTAATTATGTGCATCTTGTTAAAAACTGGAGTCATATTGTAATTATGTACATCTTGTTTACAGACTCTGGTAAGACACGTATTCATCTTAAACAGTCTAGTCATACATGATGTGCCAGTCAAGTGTGGAGTATCAGCTACCAGGACCAAAATAGACAATGGTGGTCATGTGATTAAAGGGGGGGGGGATACAATCTGACACCTCCATGTGAACCATCTCAGCGATATCAAACTACCCTCCTGGTGAGTGAGAACAAGACTGACCACAACAGACGGCAGCTCTAAGTTTCTGTACCAGGTAAAACAACACGGGTGAAGTACAATCTTGCTGTTTAATCTTAATTTGCCGTCTGACCACACTGCAAGAAGGGGAGGTAAGTATCTAGGAGATAAAGGTAAGTAGATGAACTTGGCTCACGTCGTCCAACCCTCTGGAACACAGATTTACACGAGTGAGCAGGCTAAAACAGTTGGACGAGCACAAGGTAAAGGGAGAGTCAAGTGGATCTAGTCACTGCACTACTACACAAGTGAACGGATGTACAGACAGAATGCATGCGGTACTGTAAAGCACCAAACAGTTATGGGGATAATAAATCAGTGGGTCTGAGACTACCTGTCGTAACTCGCCAAATATTCAAATTAGTTATTGTTAGCTTTTTTGTTTATCCTTCTTCACTTAAAACTGAGTTGCGAAAACTGAACATGTCTCTTTGATAGTCGCGAATCAATATAACCATCATGAAGAGTTGAACTTAATAGCAATTCACATTTATATTTCATTAATTATCGGATTGTTTTAACCTAATAAAATGTATTCATTCCTAATGCCTATTTTTTTTTGTGGTATGTCTAAATGAAAAATTATGAGATGCACAGTCCAAATAGTTTCCATTGTAAATTGTGGACAAACCAACTGGTAATGGCTTGAGATTGGAGAAGCGGTGCTGTAGACACACCCCAGCAGTGTAGGGAAGAATCAACCCCTGTTGTCTTCAGCTGTCACTGGGATAAGGCAGTGATAACAAGGGGTGTGGGGGTGTGGCAGTTATTAGAACTGACACTGGGTGCTCTTTGCACACACGTTTTAAATGGGGAAAGAAAAATGTTTTTCAAGCGTTACAGTGACTGTTTCTTTCAATCTTCAGACTTATCTAGATTGTGATGACTAGCAGATAAAACATTCTATCTGCTTCACCGTCAAGCCACATTAACAAAGTACAAGCCTAGACTAAACGTGAGTCCAGAGTGTATCAGCGGCTTCAATCAGTCGGCTACTCACAGACAACAACTAAGTCTTTGGGAGAGTAGCCTTCATACAAAGAGTGTGACTTGCCTGAAGGATATGTACAATAGTTAGCAACAAACGGTATAGTGAACGCTGAAAACAATATACCGGAATGTTTTATACAACTCAACAGAGTCAGTTATTCCTGTGTGTGTAGATGCACGCATAATTGTGACTTGAAATTATGAGGTTGGGGAAGGGTGAGCATGATTTTATGCCCAATGATTAACTGCAATAAATTTATTCTTCTTGGCTAATATAATATTACAGAAACTGCTAGTGGGACCAATGTGTTGTTATCACCAGAATGTGACAAGAATGGAAAATGGTACATTATGTATACACAAGAAATATAAGTATGTCAATCATTTAGAAGTCTGAAAGTTCTCTGGCCAGCACCATCTATTTAAGTGATCAATTTCATACAGTAGTTCTGGAGATACTGGTCTACTCCGATTTCTGACTAGTGCGAACTGGATTGTCAAGAACAATTGCTGCTGGTCAGGCCAATAAACAATGACACGGCCATCTCTAGCTGGCCACAAACACAAACAAAGGAGACTGGTCTGTGCATACAATGACCCGTGCTCTACCAGTGTCTTTGTTCTATTTGTGAAGTTGACGGTAGGGAAATGGGGGGGGGAGAGGCGGGGTCTGAACAATATTATTGTCCTCAGAAATAGTCGCTCTGCATAACATGACACCATGACACCATGACACCATGACACCATGACAACAGATTGTAGGGGGATTTCTCAACTGCGGCTGTTTTGTTATCTTAAAAGCTTCTGAAAAATGTATTTTTTATTCAGGGCACTCACCGCTGATGTGGCTGATGTGACCTATTAAGTGCTCACATCGGCTTTATCAAATGGTCAAACAACCGACATACATGTGTGTAGCACCTGACTTAGATGACAGCTCATTAGACAATAATGATTAGATCGTGGTGAGAGCAACCTTAGTTCGCATCATATAGTCAGCTGTTCAAGGTCATCTCATAGAGTAGAGTGAGCTGTGTAAGGTCATCTCATAGAGTAGAGTGAGCTGTGTAAGGTCAGCTCTAAGAGTAGAGTGCGCTGTTGTGTTAGACAGTAGAATGAGTAATATAAGTTATATATATATATATATATATATATATATATATATATGTCCAACCATACACATTTGTATTCGTATCTAATAAAATAATAGCGATTTTGGGTTCTGTGTTACATCGAAAGTAAAAAATTAATACAACAGTATTCCAGTTTAAAATACAATCATGAAAAAATCGGATCTGCCCGAAACCAAAAATAACCTAGCCTACCGATCAAGCCTAAGGGGATATAACTCAACGCAACGGTTTTGCAGGGTACAGCTAGTACTAAATAAAAAGCTTATTGTTGTTAGTGGACTGAGTTCACCAACCTCAATATATCAAAGTATTTGTGAATGATCTAGACAACGATACTATTTCACCAGTTTCAGATGTTAGGGTAGGTTTGTGCAGTGCCTTCTGATGTACTGTAGGAGGCACTGGTTTGTGTAAGATAAAAGATAGTCATGTCTTCAGACAGGTTTTACTACCTGACTGAAGTTCTTGACAGACTCATGCAGCAAATATTACCGTAGGAACAAGTTAACAGTTTAATGGGGGGAAAAAAAGTAGAAAGCTATTTTTTTTCAAACAATTCTCAAGAAATATCGCCAGAATAGACAGGAGTAACATTTTTTTTTAAAAATGCATCAATAGAAAGACATTTATAAGAGAGTTCGCACATCAATGATAGAATATGAACATAATTACTCAACAAGTTGTACACTCAAATGTTACTATATAAATGTATTGGAAAATAAGTACTTAACATTTAACTCATACATATGCTCCTAATTCAATGTATATATGAACATCAGTACTCAACATGTAAAACACTCTTGTGTTGCATATATTGGCCATCAGTTGTGAAGATGTAAAGACAACGATTTATGGAAACAGTTTGACCAAAATGGAGCATAGATTCATTTGTCTCAGATACTATCCTGGCTATCCACTGGTACACACCAGGACGCCTATCTGCGACTTCGGGAATCAATAGCCCGGGGAGGGGGGGGGGGGTGGGGAGCACAACGGGGAAAAGTGTAATGTTCATTTCTCAAGAAGATTTAGAACGATTGGATACGTGTCCAGTATGAACATCTGACCTAATGAATGGAACAAAATGTACTGGCCAATTAATCACACATGTAGACTAGTTCCTGTAGACTGGCCATGGTAGACTAGTTCCTGTAGAGTGGCCATGGGGGTATTTCTCATCTATTTAAGAGACAACTATTAAACTGAGCACGCTTTAGTTCTGGCCAATAAGTATTCATAAACTATACAAGAAGACAGAAGAAAGAGAGAGACAGAGAGGTGTAAAGTGTAATAGAGAAATATACAGTGTGTGTTAGAGAGATGTAAACTGTGTAATAGAGAGATGTAAAGTGTGTAATAGAGAGATGTAAAGTGTGTAATAGAGAGATGTAAAGTGTGTAATAGAGAGATGTAAAGTGTGTAATAGAGATATACAGTGTGTAATAGAGAGATGGAAGAAGATCTGTAAAAATGTTGTCAAGCTATGAGAGACTTCAAGCACGACGAACTAGTTGTCTGCCCCATGTCCATTACTGAAGCTCAGAAGTTCCGGTCTGTTCTTAACCATGTTTGCAGATGTATCTTTAGTAACAGAACACGGATACATTCAGATCAATACAGTGACAGAACAATGAAACATTCAAATCCATATAGTGACAGAACAATGAAACACTCCAATCCATACAGAACATCATAATGTGTTGTCCAATCGTCAAATATCTCCCATTCCATATTGTCTACTGCTACTGGCCATCTGTCACTATTTTAAAAGGCAATTTCTTTTTTAATTCTTAATTCTGTAGTTTATTTATTATGCAGTCGTATATACTTCTTGAAACATCATATTTATGTAAACATAGTTATAAAATAAATATATCATGTTTATCCAACATACATTGTGATCAGGACTATATATAAATGTGTGTGTGTGTGTTGTGTATGTATGTATGTATAACGTTCCGGAATTTATTAGCAAATATTATAATATTATGCGGTATGTCTCGAGTATAAAAATGAAGAAATTACACAAAAACATCAAATCAAAAACAATAACCCGAAGAAATTGGAAAAAACTTAAATACAACGAAATAATAAAAATAATAATTCTAAAAAATAAAAATCCAAAATGTCTTAAGAGTAGTTCCATCCTAATGAAGACATAATACATAATACACACACACATACTATTATAAGACTACATATGACATAATATATAACACACACTAAGACACACACACTATAAGACATTCCAAATATTTGAGTGATTAATGTAAAGAGAGCGCTACCTGCCGGCTGTGAATCTACGGCAGAAAATGTAATTCTTCATTTGACAACATTTTAGACGCCAGGTAAAACCTCAGATTTAACACTGACAACTAATAACATAAGTCTGATTAGCTGTGGTTTATGTACGCAGACATACGCCTTGCTATATGCACAGAAGCAATTGCTCAGACGTCAATCAACTATTTATAAATCTAGGTGAATGGTACGGTTATACACTACCTAACTAGTCATTTACTGGGAGATATAGTTATGCACTACCTAACTAGTCATTTACTGGGAGATATAGTTATGCACTACCTAACTAGTCATTTACTGGGAGATATTTTTATTCACTACCTAACTAGTCATTTACTGGGAGAGATAGTTATACACTACCTAACTAGTCATTTACTGGGAGATATAGTTATTCACTACCTAACTAGTCATTTACTGGTAGATATTTTTATTCACTACCTAACTAGTCATTTACTGGGAGATATTTTTATTCACTACCTAACTAGTCATTTACTGGGAGATATAGTTATACACTACCTAACTAGTCATTTACTGGGAGATATTTTTATTCACTACCTAACTAGTCATTTACTGGGAGATATTTTTATTCACTACCTAACTAGTCATTTACTGGGAGATATAGTTATACACTACCTAACTAGTCATTTACTGATAACGTGCTCCATAAATAAACATTTTTTGTCAACAAAGAACAATCAACACTAAAGAATAATTTAAATTTCAGCCCAACATAAGACGGAATTAAAGGTGTGATCAAAAGGTGTGCTCAAAAGCTGTGCTTAAAAGGTGTGCTCAAAAGGTGTGCTCAAAAGGTGTGCTCATGTTGTGGGTCACACCACTGTATCATTTCCTTTCACCAGTTGATCAAAACTAACTCGAAACTCAAGTCCACTTTATGTGCCGCTACCTTGATGGGGTCCATCCAGCTAGCCAGTAGCTATATCAACTGTCTAATGTCAACAAACTAGTTTGTATCAACACTATTGTTCGAAGCAATTCCTGGCAGTCCAAACTGTTCGTGGTTTGTTTTCCTTGGTCTAAGCGTTGCCTGGCGTTTCATCGCCTTTCACTCTTTGATCACTTTTTTCCCTCCATTTTTATTTTCCTTTGCTTTGGAAACTAGCCTCCCATTTTCGCTTTTCCTTTAGTACAAAGACCGGGGTCTACTCTCTGCTTCAATAGTTTCTTTTGAGAACCTTCCACGACCATGAGCTTGTACAAGTGGAGTGACAATAGCATGAGAGATGCAGATCAAACAAACGTCCAGTGAATACTCAGCATTGAGAAAATATTGTTCCTAGGCTACAATCTACAGGCCGCTGCTCAAGTAGACAGTCCATCTTCAAGGTGTTTGACCACCGGAGAAAACCGTGAAATCGTTTGCTTCCTAATAAAGACCAAGATAAACCGAGTCGGGATATCTGAGAACTGATACTATAACTGGTGAGTCGAACAGGTCATTTCAAATTGAACAAAGTGAGTTCAATGAAAGTTCACTGATCAACTCAGTTCTGGTCCAACTTTGTGAACAGATGAGTCAGATGTAAACTAAAATCAATATTGCCTTCACAATATTGGAGGTGGTTACAACAAAAGTCTAACGAAGTATAGAAGTCGTGATCCGGTAACTCGTTACTTTGTGTAGTTAAGACAATTTTATTACGAGTTGTATCCACAGTCCCAGTAAAAAGTCCTACATTTCATTCTCAAGAGGACTCCAGCAAAATGTAAAAAAAAAAAAATCACAATTACTGGATCAACAATATGTTTGTCATATCCTAGTAAAGTATGCATCATGGCCAATAATATGACATGAACAAATATGTAATACAACGGTAAACATTCCCCATATCATATGACTAATTATCTACTTATGATGGCTCAGTGGGTGAACTGCCAGTTGACGTACACAACTGTCACAGTAGTGGGCAAATGTAGGATCAGAGAGATATATGAACATGTCAGTGGTATGACAGAGCAGCTGGGTGTGTGTGGCAGTGACAGACACAGATTTATAGGACATGGCAGAATAGCTGGGTGTGTGTGGCAGTGACAGACACAGATTTATAGGACATGGCAGAACAGCTGGGTGTGTGTGTGGCAGTGACAGACAAGTGTGTGGCACTACATGATTTTTGTGAAAAGTTAGGACAAAATTTTTAAAAATCCTTATAGATTACACAGGGGTTATTCAATGAACGTATTTCAGTTGCTTAAGACACAAGCATTTACTATAACAATATTTCAATATGTTGTATTCATTATATGAATGGCATGCTTCTTTGTATAGTATAGAAATATAACCTACTCTATTAATGTTGTTTGTAGATGTGTATACAGATGTCATATTGTGTACAAACAGAATGTACTTACCCCGAGGTTTTCATTCTCTCCTGAGATTCTAGATTCAGATTTATAAGTAGTCCAACCAAGACTGGCTTTCTGTACAGAATCCACAGCAGAATCTAACAATACAACTGAAAATAAAGGACGATATTAAACAACGGCATACACTAGTAGAAATAGAAGTAGTAGATGAAGATAGTTCAGAACAAAATTGAAATATTCAATGACTATAACGTACCAATTTAAATTATGTTTTATTATGTACGGCATTTGTGATATTTCAGAATCCAAACTTAAACTGTTCCTGACTTGTGTAGCATGAGGGTAGGGGGTACTTATTTTGTGTAACATTTTTGATTTTAAGGATATCACCGAGTCTATGTTACGACCAATATCTGATAGGCAGCCTGTAGCCAATTGCAGACATTGGTCAGCTAAACCGGCCAATGTCGAAGTAACAATGGTATAAGTATCGTGTGAAATATATAACATCTATTACGAACTTTTCGGACATTAAAGCAATATATATTGACTGCAAACAGACACTATACACAGAAGCAATGTTCAAAGTGGCAGGTTTAGCTGGCTAATGTTTGCAATTGGACGCCTAGCAGACATTGGCCGTAACATCATATATATTTTATATTAAATGAATTTGGCAGTCCCTAAATAAACTATGCAAAACTTTTTTTTTTATATTTACTGTTGAATAAAGCATTGTTTAAAAAAAATCTATGGTTCAAATTACTTTCGACAAATACTGTAATGTAATCAATAAGTGAAGAGTTTTATAATCGAAATCAAATCACGAACTCAGCTGATGCTGTCTAAAATAAAATAACGTTACTTAGTATTTACTTTTTACAGCAATGTGTCAGAATAATGTCAGTTTTTTTAAAGCGTTTGTAAAGGCAAAGGAATGCATTAAAACAGAGACCCAAGTCCACTCTAGCAGTGGGAGACCACTGGGTATTGGTGACCAACATAGAGTACCCTAGGATTAAGGATGTCATTTATCACGCGGACACATAACAACTTCATTTCATTGTTTACAGAAGGGTTGGTGGGGAGGGAGTCCCCAGCATGTTAAACCACGTCTTCAATGAAAAGTGCCACCAAAGCTCAAATGCATAAAAAACGACCCCCTGCCTTTGCCAATTATTTCTCTTAGAAGAGATCTGGGGAAGACCGGGGGGGGAGGGGGGGTTTGGTTTTAAAAAGACACCGAGAAATGATACAAGCAGGATCCAAACATACAAAGGTAACTGTATTCAAGTGTGGGGCCAAGCCACAGAATGTCCTACGTGAAACCTTAGTCAGCCAAGACCGACCACTTGTGTAGTAAACCAGCGGACGCCCAAGGTAGAGAAGAATGGTGACAACTAAAAGTTTTCTATCAGAGAAAGACAAGCAAAAGGCGTGTCAGAGACCAGACAATCAAGGCCTCTACACGACTGAAAAAAGGGAGAAAATTGATGGCAAGCATCTGTCACTGTGTCACACTAGTACTTCAAGGTGGTGATCCCTTGTGTCCAACTTTCTGTGTGTGTCGTGATCTCAACTTTCTGTGTGTGTCGTGATCTCAACGTTCTGTGTGTGTCGTGATCTCAACTTTCTGTGTGTGTCGTGATCTCAACTTTCTGTGTGTGTCGTGATCTCAACTTTCTGTGTGTGTGTGTCGTGATTTCAACTTTATCTGTGTCTTGATCTCAACTTTCTGTGTGTGTCGTGATCTCAACTTTCTGTGTATATTGTGTATAAAGTGTGTGTCGTGATCAACTTTCTGTATGTGGGTGTATCTGTGTCGTGATATATGTATAATTTTCTTTGTGTATGTGTGTGTGTTTAATGAGCTCTGTGTTAAATGTCTGGGTTCAAGTTTGTGTGAACATGAAACCCTATCCTTAGTGTCCGTGCTATCAGTTTCTGTGATATTTAAGAATCGTCACTTTGATGAATAAACCACGTAACAAATGTTGGTCGAGCTATAAAAAAGATGGGATAGGAAGGAAGTAATACAGTGAGTCATGATGCCACATCTTCAGGCCAGACAATCTCCAGCATGATGGCTTCGTTACAGTGTTGTATGGCTCAAAGTTTAAGCAAAGACATTAGAAAATACTTCATACCAAAACATTAATTCATTTTCCTTTTGAACAACCATTTTTTTTCCCCGTGGAACTAGACCAGTGCTTCTCAAAGTGGTAGGCCGCGGCCCCCTAGGGGGCCGTGGACTGTCCGGAGGGGGGCCATGGAATTTCGAAAAATGTGACACATAAAATATAATTAACCTAGTGTATTGTATGTAAATAGTATTAATATATGTTTAAAATAAAATCTAGTTGATTTTATATGTTGTATCCTTTCACTCTTTCATTGTTAACATTAGTAAAAGCATGTATTGACTAGTAAAAGTTTGCATATAGAAGTTTAAAATTATAAATTTAAGCAATCTAAATAATAAAAAAAAATGGGGGGGAGGGCGCGACATATTGAATGGCGTTCCAAGGGGGGCCGTGACTTCAAAAAGTTTGAGAAGCACTGTACTAGACCATTGCAAAGATCACACATGAACCAACTAATCAGAGAAGATATGCTTCATTTAAAACAACTTGGTATTGTTTATAGTTGACCAGACGTAGAATTTAATAGTTTGCATACAATCATATTTCAATGATTGAAACAGATTTTGGTTTATAACTGAACAAATAATTCAGTAACGAATTAACATATAAAAATAAAAAGAACAAACATTGGCAATAAAAGATTGAAATACCTAATTACTCAAACATGGGCAATAACTGATTGAAATACCTAATTACTCAAACATCCTCCAATTTTGATAAGTAATAGAAACACATATGAAATCTATATTGATTCAATGTATCATGGACAACGGCAGTACGTGTGCTATTAGAAAGTTATCATGGACAACGGCAGTATGTGTGTTATTAGAAAGTTATCATGGACAACGGCAGTATGTGTGTTATTAGAAAGTTATCATGGACAACGGCAGTATGTGTCTTATTAGAAAGTTATGTAACACGACGGAGAGCATGCACTAAGCTGGTTGACATATTATCTGGTGGGCACTGGACTGAGCTGGTAACCCCTTTCTCAACCCAACTGGCTGCCACGTGCTACTTGAGGTACCCTGAAACACCTTTGGATAATTGTTTATGTCACTTTCAAAATAATTGTCGAACATTTTAAAATGTTCTATATCTTGAACTTATATTTAGCATACAGTACTTTTGTATCACACGGACTCAATTTACCGATTTAGTACATTGTAGTTCGCCCCCCTCAAGGGTTCCCAAGCAGTTTCCTAATATTGTCAAATGTTTTTAATATTATTATCACAGATAAAAAAAAATTAATAATAACAATGAAAATGAAATATGGTTGTGTTGACTTAAACCAGATTACAAACAAAACAAACTTATATTGTGTTCTAAATATGATGGTAAAGCATTTTTTTATTAAGCTACAGAGAAATACATCAATACTCTGAGGGGGGGGGTATTTAGGTCAGTTAAGTCGACAAAGAGTGGGACGGGTGGCCGAGTGGTGTAGATACTCGACTGTCGACCTGAGAGTCCTGGGTTCGATCCTCGGTGAGGCCCATGGAATTTTTCCAGGTGAAATTTGATGCAAAGTCGTCCCACAAGTCCACCCAGCTTTAAATTGGGTACCAGACTTAAGTTGGGGAAGTAAAGGCGGCTGGGCGTTGTGCTAACCACACAATCCCTTCATATGCCGAGGTTATAGAAATTCTACACTTCATCTGCCCCGATAATCCGTTAAGGCTCAGGGAACTTAATCGACAAAGACATTTAAAATAAAAATTAATAGTTTGGTTGCATTTTTGTTAATCAGTTTTATGCATTTAAGTTTTATTCTTATTAAGAATAGTGAGTATCATTGGTCTGCTAATATATTGGTCTAGGTGAAACAGTTCTATCGCTAACATGCGCACTTTTTATTCCAATCTCTATACAAATGATTTTGACTTTATTGGAAGATGTCAACAAACGAATTTGACTTTAGTCAAACAGTTAATTTTCACACACGCTCATTTAAAAAAATGTTAAAAACACTAACACAACCCTCATCGGAACAAACACACCCCTCATTTCACAGAGCCACCCTCCCCCCTCACTTTCTTTCTCCTTTGAAATAAATCAAAACAAAAGTGATATGGAGTATAAATAGGTTAACTGAAATCAATAATGATCAAATCTTAGAGTGAGACGAAAATAAAAGTTAAAAATAGTAATATATGTTTGTACATTACAGGATAATTTGAAGCAGTTTACTTGTATCTTAATCTACTTCTCCCATAACATCAGATTAAAAATAGAAGAATTTTAGATTTTTAAGAAACAAATTTAACAAACAATTTAAGAAACAAAACCCTTAATACAGCGAAGTGTATATGAGACTAAATGAACATTCAAGAAAAAAAATATCCGTATGAATAGCTAAAAAGGTCATGGTGACGTAATGCTTTGATTCATAATTGTTAAGAAACAGCGGCTTAAAAACCCTTCGAGGTGTACATTCAAACGTGGGAAATGTTCATAAACTATTGGAGTTTTGAAATCAAACAGAATAGCTTTATTTTTTCCTGTACTTTCTAACGATATAATGTTTTAGACGTGTGATGACAGCACAAATACTACTGCGTGTATCTGGGTCAGATGGAAACACTGAAAGGGAATAGATGTTTTACGTACATTTAGTCAACAGAGCAGGATTCGTGAATGTAAACAAAATGTTGACAGACAGACAGACAGATAGATAGATAGATAGATAGATCGTAAAGTAAATTGACATCCCGTGCCTCCACCTGCAGAGCTGGAAGTAGTTCACAACATGAGACCCACTCTCTCACAGCATCGTTTAACACGTCACTAGCTGCTAAGAAACACTTGTATACGGGAGAGAGAGAAAACCCACCAACCATCCCATAAAGTGATGCGTGGAGTAGCTCACCCCTGTGTACATCGATTGAATACAAACACCCAGTAGACCCGGTGAAGAAATCCGTCTAGTAATTTAATAGCCTATAATTACTTCACGACAGACAGTACAGAATGTATACAAACACTCAGTTCCATGTGGTTAAACAGCACGCACGCACACACACACACAGGAATAGAACAACAATTAAGTTTTCAATCAATTTTAAAGAAGTGAGAGGCGCTGGCAAATAGAAATGTGTAATATCAATAGAGGAATAACGATGCACTATGTCTACACTGTAGTCAGGTTGAAAGATGTCTGTGAAAAAAATCCAATGAAGCTGGATCATTGGAACAAACACTTCCCACATTTCAGACTTAATGTAATAAACTATATATATATATATATATATATATATATATATATATATATATATACATGTCAGTACTATACCATATCAGAGGTGAGCCTTATAAAACCTGAAGAATTCAAATGAGACTAAAGAATAATGTATGACTAGATAACAAAAAACCCCCTATGTAATATTCACTTCCATTCAACACAATGACTAGATAACACCCTATGTAATGTTTACACAAAATGTTTCAAAATTTAAAGTAAAATCCGAAGTAGTGGTAAAGGTAACAACAGAAAGGTGTCATTTCCACTTCTGTCAAGTGTTGTTCACGGTGTGTGGCATGCCAGCTGCAACATCTCAAGTGTTACTTCTAAACATTCAGTCGTATACATCCTCACACTAGCTGGTTTCAAGCATACGGTATCTACTCTAATTAACTGGTGTATGTGATGTTATCACAGACTTTACCTACTTGTAATATTAACACAATATAACTTTGACAATGGCATAATGTAGATACCAACGGTTGATTACTACTTTGGAGATACAGAGCTCGTTAGTCGATCGACAGCATTCCCTATTCAAAGTATTACAAATTGTAACTACAGAATAAAAAATTAAAACACACAAAAGCAATTTGATAGAGATATTTTTATTTTGACTGACTTCCTTTCTATCTATGCACTCACTAACTCCCTTTCTGTTAATTAATAAAACAACCTGAAGTTTTAAAATGTATGAATTTTATGTGTATAAAATGTTAATGAAACATGTCTCTGATCAAATAATATTCTTAACTAGCTGTACCCTGCATAGAGTTTTACATGTATTCTCTTAGGTTTGATCAGTAGGCTAGGTTATTTTCTGATATATCCGATTTTTTCTTGATTTTATTACAATTTAAAGATGAAATATGTTGTCTAAATAAAAAAAAATTAACAAATATTTAAATGGAATTATTTCATATTTTGGTCTTTGGCTTTCATGTTTAAAAACCGCAAAAACTATTCCAAACTGTAGATTTTTAAAAAACATTTATCGAATCGAGACGCCATTTTGAATTCTTGATTTCTACTTTCGTTATAACGCAGACGCAAGACCGCTTTATTTATATAGATTACCTCTGACTAAAGACTTATCGGACAATACCAAAACCATCTGTGAAATTTGGAGAAACTTTCACCAGACCTGACCAGACACTTGACACAACTTGACCATCTGAGTATGATGGGAGGGTCAAGGTCAGAAATGAGAGGAAGGCAAAGACCGTTGTATTTGCATAAACACCGTCTAAGAAAAGGTTTCGCATGCTGTTCAAACCAAATTAGAACTTTTTTTCCCACTTTGTCAAATTCCAAAATGTTACATTTAGTATTACTGCCACGACAAGCTTGGAATTATAAGTTTTAAAAAAAGAAAAATGATATTGCATACTGAAACTTTAAGAACAAGTAAAATTTCCTTAACACCATAAGAGCTTATCGGGGCAGGATCTGAAAAAATGGAAAGGCTCTCACTGAAGTTCGAACCCAGGACTCCTCCCAGTCGACAGTAGAGCGCTATACACCACACCCCTAGAATAAAGGGTTGTCTTTATATCCATTCTCATTGACATTTGATTATATATGAGCCAAAATGAATTCAAACCGGCATAAGTATAAGTTGGTTTTTTTCGTTCAAATAAAAAAAATCTTTTTTTAAATGTCTACTAAAGTTTATCCTAAGCGAATCTCTTAGTATTGAGACTTCACCAGCTTTACCCAATACCTGGGAATGAATGTTCAAACGTAACTAACTTAAAGTTGTTTATGCATTGCTATAGCCTGGGGCATTCAGCTCAATGCGGTCCCCCAACAACTAGCACAGAGGAATGTGGAGAACAAACTTTCACATCCGTCATTGTCAGGTTGTGATGCTGACTACACACAAGTTTAGTGACTATCAGAGTCGATAAATGATAGTCACTTGAATAATGTCACCAGTTGAGACAAGAAAATTAAAACTGTACCATGGCCAGTGTTTGTCTAACTGTAATCATGGCCAGTGTTTGTCTAACTGTAATCATGGCCAGTGTTTGTCTAACTGTAATCATGGCCAGTGTTTGTCTAACTGTATCATGGCCAGTGTTTGTGTACTATATCATGGTCAGTGTTTGTCTAACTGTAATCATGGCCAGTGTTTGTCTAACTGTACCATGGCCAGTGTTTGCCTAACTGTATCATGGCCAGTGTTTGTCTAACTGTATCATGGCCAGTGTTTGTCTAACTGTATCATGGCCAGTGTTTGTCTAACTGTATCATGGCCAGTGTTTGCCTAACTGTATCATGGCCAGCGTTTGTCTAACTGTATCATGGCCAGTGTTTGTCTAACTGTATCATGGCCAGTGTTTGCCTAACTGTATCATGGCCAGTGTTTGTCTAACTGTATCATGGCCAGTGTTTGTCTAACTGTATCATGGCCAGTGTTTGTCTAACTGTATCATGGCCAGTGTTTGTCTAACTGTATCATGGCCAGTGTTTGTGTACTGTATTAAATGGAAAAGATGACTTTGTTGCTGTTGAATTATTCACCATCCAGACATGTTGCCCTATTGAGGTGCTAGGACGTCACGGTTGAGGGGAGAATAAGCCCAGGGCGATGCATGGCAAAAAAGCACGACAAGTTTTAGTCATTAGGGAAATCAATACAATCAGTTTCAACACATAAAATACAATACGAAACAATACAATACATTTCCCATAATAGTTTAGACAGAATAAATGAAATTAAAAAGTATCTTTTACAATGTCTTTAACAATTGTCTATCAGCTTTTTTGAAGAAAAAAAAAGTAATATTTCAGTACCTCATCTATACTAGTATCATTCTCCCCTTATCATAAATTGTATTTACTATTTGAAACTTAATAGAATCAAAGATGATAAAGGATTAGTAAATATATGAAGTCATGTGTACATGTCTAGTTTATTGGGGGCAGTCAGTGTAGCGAAATTTCATCTCCAGCATATAGTACATAAGGATTGACTGATGTTGAGAGTGTGATGGTGGGTGGCATTAGTTTACTGCACAAACACACAGTGCTCTCCCCTTAATTTTCCTACACTCACTACAGTAAACTCGTTCACAACAAAGAAGTCATTAATATATGGTTCACATTATGGTATCTTTCCTGTATAGAAATTTAAAAAAAAAGTATTTGATTTCTGACACTATGAACAAAGCCGTAGCCCGGGGGGGGGGGGCTGGAGGCGGCTGCAGCCCCCCCCCACCCCAAATTAATTCTAAAAATCAAATTTTATTATACAATATACTTCTTTATCATTGTGTTCCAATTTTTTCTTATATAAAACTCTCCGCAAGCCCCCCCCCCAATAAAATCCTGTCTACGGCCTTGACTATGAATAATTTGATTTCATGTAGACCAGAGTAGTGTGTTCTGGCACCCAACACATTACTTATGTAGATCTCCCTGTGTAGCTTCAAGTCATTTGTTGATGAACAACCTAAGCATCCTCACCCCCCACCCGCCCTCATCACGTGATCATGTTTATCGATTCCTCACCAACTAGTCTGGAACCAGGAATGCGTAACCAATTTGTAATGTGACCACTAGCCGTTGTTCTCTCGGACAGAAACTTGAGCAGAGTTGGGCTACAAATGACCTTGATATTATTGTGCTCAACTTCTTACACTAGCGATGTGGGTAATTCAAACCATGATAGAAGACACTCTATGTAACGGCATGTAACAGTACAACATTGATAGGAACTACAACATTAGTTTGTGCAGCTGTAACCATTCGATTCTATGTAACAGTATGTCACAATACAGCATTGGCTGGATCTACATCTAGATTGCAGCTACATCACCAAAAGTTGAAGATGAGAATGCAACAACAAATATTTAAATACATATTTGTATAATAGCTACAGCACAGAACAATCTCATGTGATTGGTTCTAAATGTGGCCACTGTCACGGAAGATTAAGTTCACTAAATGGACCAACCAAATAAAATCAAACAAAAAAAAAAATCTGTGGAGCGTTCACCCGCTCTATCGAAGCGTGTAAATCAAGGGGCTTTTCAAAACAAGACTAAAGCCTTCACGACTTTTATTTGCCTTCAAACTGTGAAATTCGAGTGTGTGTGTGTGTGTCTGACCGTGTCCTGCCTCCCCCCTACAGTCAACGTCAAACCCCCGTGTTACCACCTCATGTGGCTTATTAGCTATTCAAAGCCAAGGTGCACATCGGATTTCGATTTTTGATTGGATGTCAACTATGCTTGTGCTCTCCCCCCACCCATCCACCACGTGACTGCCAGTGCACACAACACGATACTTTTTTTTTTTGTCAGCGGAGCGATGAGTTATTAGTTCAAATTTCATGGTCTGTATGACATCGTGCTGTTATCTGTACACACATCTTTCTGACAGGTGTCGCAATTAGACATACATTGATGATAGAGACTTTTGAAAAATTATTGTTTTTTTTTTACATAATTCCTAGACGTTTCAAATAAAGTCACATTAGTCAAGGTTTAATAATATAAATACGTGGTGACAATGGTATTATAATTGATGCAACATTCTTTTTTAATAAACTTCTGATGACATGATTTACCAGGCGTTGCCTTTCTTTACAGTTTCAAAGTTAAGGTTAAAAAAAATAACTGCACACTAAAGTGAACAAATCATCTATGCTATGAATTATTGGTTGCTAGTCATGGCATGTTCATTCAATGTTTGCTTCCATAATAAGCCTACCAAAACTACTATCACAAGGCGATCGTTATTCTTCTATTTAAAGCCCAGCCCCCCCCCCCTTTCAACACTACTTTAGGGAATCGCGGAATCGTTCAAATTGTACGAGGGTAAAAAAAGCGAGAGCTCATTGAACCTGTGTACTGTAGGCTCTCGCATTGTTCAGTCTCGCCTTACAGCTAAGTGTCTCCAAGTTTGGAAAGTTCACACAAAGAATGTTATCTGAAGTCAAACTATGATCTAACAACGCAATTATTGTGTTATTTTTAACATGTTCAAATGGCACATTGTTTATATTTTTAATTCATGTTGAAGATGTATAAGCTACTATGGAGAAGCACACATAACTATAGAACCATGGATTAAGTGATTTAATTGTCCAACTAAAGTTAACGCGGTTAGAAAATATACAGCAGACTGAGTCTGGGAATTCCCGTCAATGAAAGTAAAAACTATCAAGTACAGTCGATTCCGGTGGGACGGATGGCCGAGTGGTGTAGATACTCGACTGTCGATCTGAGAGTCCTGGGTTCGATCCTCGGTGAGGCCCATGGTGAATTTTGAATTTTGGTACAAAGTCCCACAAGTCCACCCAGCTTTAAATGGGTACCTGACTTAAGTTGGGTAACTATACAATCCCATCCCTTCATATGCCGAGGTTAAAGAATATGCCGAGGTTAAAGAAACAGATGAATTCTACACTTCATCTGCCCCGATGGCCCGTTAAGGGAACTTTACTATACTTTACTTACAGTCGCTTAATTGGGGCACAACGGGCTTTTTGTCCCAATTAAGCGGCTGTCCCAACTAAGCGGGGTCCCAATTAAGCGGAATCCACTGTATTCAAAATGTGATGGACAATTTAACAAGTTCTAGAAAAGTGTCATCGCTGCATTCTTCGCTGCATTCTTCTATAATAATTAAATAATTCAGAACACTATCTAGCTAGAAGGTATATGAAGCTGATTAATTAATTGGACATTTAATTTCAAGTGAAGACTGGCTAAATAAATGCATGTATAGGTTACAAAGAAAGTTAGTAGATAGATTAACAGTAGTCAACAGTCTTTTTCATGAAGACAATAAAAGTACAATGAGTAAAACAACGAAACATAGTACGTTGAAATGCCACACCACACATTCAGTACACGGCTGTAGCACACCACACATTCAGCACACGGCTGTAGCACACACCACACATTCATTACAAATTAAAAAAAATAATGTATTAAGAAAGACAAAAATTACTTAAGGATAATAGTAAAAAATCTTTTAGTAAATTGTAAATTTAAAAAAAAAAAAAAAGAAAGAAAAAATTCTATGATTTTGACAAATAAAATGCTTGGGCAGCAAACTCAGACTCATAAGTATTTGTTTCAGTTTATGTATCAAGCAATACCATTATACTTAGTTTCCTTGATCTATAAATAAAGTCTGTGTGCTCCGGTAGATGATGGGCCATGCAGGCCCTATTTCACCGCCACCGTGAGGAACCCTGGACAGGTATTCTTTCATCAAATGTGGTGTTATAATAGGAAAGCATCAAAGTTAACAATGAAATGTCAAATGTAGTAGAGATAAACATTAGGCAAACACATTACAGCTTCTATTTTAAGTAACCAACAATTTCACTTTCAATATAATAAAAGCTTTACACATCTGCGTAATCACTAGTTCTACTAGTAGTTTAGACAGATGCTGCTGGAGTTAATATTTGCTCGAGTTAAATTCTTTTGTCTACTATAAAAGTTCAAGGTTCTAGTATTGCGCCACATAAAATGTCATGTGCTTTTAATTGGCCCGGTCTATTTGAGCAGTCAATGAAACGTGGACAGACGTTATGTTACTTCAGTCCAAGTTAAACATGAAATTATCTTTGTTTATGCAAGGAAATAGCACCAAAGAATCAATCGATTTGTTTTAATCTATATCTACGACTGTTGTCTTACATCTCATTAAAGACGGACGTACAGACAGATTCTGTCACGTGATGTTGTTAGTAACATAATTAGCGACGTATAATTACTTCAAATAATAGCGCAATTCAATTGTGTTTTATTTTCATAGTTATTTTTTATTCAACTAAGACTCTGTAAAATTAACATCAACTTCAGTAAAATGAGTTGATAACTTGTGTTAGTTTCTTTTTTTCTATGTCTGACTCAGTAAAATGAACTTAAAAATGCAGCGCTTAATTTTAGTTCATCATCCAAACCTTGACAATATTTCCATTTACAATAATCGACTAGAAGCAATCATACTGGCATGATTTCACGTGTTGGTGTATAGCATTCAATGGTTTTAACTAATACGAGACAGCCTATAAGAAATAAAAATGCACTACATATATATATATATATATATATATATATATATATATATATATATATATATATATATATATATATATATACTAGTTGCAAGTACCCGGCTTTGCCCGGGTTTAAAATAAGGTTTTCTGTTTACCTTTTGTTTTCTCCCTCCCCCCTCTCTCCCTCCCTACCCCTCTCTCCCTTTCTCCCTCCCTCCCTCTCCCTACCTCTCTCTCTCCCCATTCATCCCTCCCTCATTCTCTCTCTCCCTCCCTGCCCCCTCACTCTTTCTCTCTCCCTCTCTCCCACCCTCTCTTTCCCTCCCTCCCCTCTATCTCCCTCCCTACCCCCTCTCCCCCTCCCATCTTTTCTCTCTCCCTCTCCCCTGCTCCCTCTCTCATCTCCCTCTCTCCCCCTGTCCACCCCCTCCCTCCCTCCTACCCTCCTTTCCTCTCTCTCCCCCCTGCTCCCTCTCTCTCTTTATCTCTCTCTCTCCCTCCCTCCCCTCACTCTCTCTCTCTCTCTCTCTCTCTCTCTATATATATATATATATATATATATATATATATACTTATTATTATGGCTTCACACTTCTTCTAAAATCCTTCTTCATTCCTTTACCTTCCTCAAACTGTACAAATCAGAGAGCATGAAAAAACATCAACAATTCTTTGTATCACAAAGGCACAATACAGCACCAGCGCGCAAGTTCTATTCGATCATCGGGAAATGACGTCACAGAGGAATTTTATTTATGGCGCCGTCGAGATTACTTTAATATAGTAAAATACTAAAATAAAAAAAATTAATTACAATTAAACTACCCATCGATATGAAACGAAACCTGTCCTATAACCTTCCCCATGTAATTATGTGTATGTGTAACAAATTTCACGTTATTTGTTTGTCTGGATCTTGAGTTATAAGGAGACAGACAGACAGACAACGAATGCGTCTAATAAGTATATATATATATATACATATATATA
>JAGDYQ010000099.1:722500-791112 GCA_021962125.1 Bulinus truncatus | reverse complement strand
TATATTCAACAGGACTATATTCACAGTCAAATGACACATTGTATCAACTATATATGGAACAGTACTATATTCACAGTCAAATGAAACATTGTATCAACTATATATTCAACAGTACTATATTCACAGTCAAATGACACATTGTATCAACTATATATACAACAGGACTATATTCACAGTCAAATGACACATTGTATCAACTATATATACAACAGGACTATATTCACAGTCAAATGATACAATGTATCAACTATTATAGACTTTAAAATGTGTTTAAATTAGTATTTTAATCGATTGCTTCTCTAATATATTAAACTGCTATCATAAACTGAGCTAACTATATATGAATACTCAAAATCATGCTCAAACTATTACAGGTAGGGTCTAACATAAAGTTAACATCCTTGTCATTACCAAAGTGTTAACAAAAAAAAAACAAAGAAGAGTTCCACAGCGGGCTGCTATTAGCACCGCCACAGGATGTGTATATAATACCAGACAGTACACGGCCCTGTGTCAGGGTGACTATGATGTATTCCATATTTCTGACCAGGGACGCAGCTAGTGAAAGATAAGGGGGAAGGGGGGGGGAATCTCTCAGTTTACCGTAAACCACATTTTACTCTCTGTATTTTATTATGAAACCTTTGAATGGGGGTAATAGTCAGGTGATGACCAAGACGCCCCACACACACACACACACAAACTTTCGCACTTATGCACAACACATTTAGGAAGAACAGTGAATCAGGAAATAAAAGTACATATCATAGGAACGATTGAATATCTACTGAGTTTATTCTGTATACATTGTGTGTACACGAGTAGGATGTGTACATCTTATGGGATGTATCCTATGTGATTGATGGGCATCATGTTAAATCAATAATAAATTATTTTTTTTTTAAATAAAAGTAAAAGACAACATAGTCAAAAAAAAAACTATTGGAAATGTATCATTGTTTGTACAAAAAAATGCTTTTATATTTGATTACGTTTTAATATGTTGATATTCCCATTTAGTTGGACATCACGTACTGCATGTACACACTGGTCAACTGGTCAGGCAGGCCTATCTGACCAGTCGGACATCACTGCATCTACTCTACAGTATACCTGTACACACAACTGGAATCACCCCCACCCACAATCAAAATAGCATCACAACTTAATGAATGAAAACACAGTCATGGCGGAACTTAATGAATGAAATCACAGCAGAACTAAATGGAGGTCACATCCGAGTCACAGGTAGTCCAACTCATGACCGTAACATACAGATGATCGACAGCTTCAGGTTTTTGTACGCGATCTATTTCGAATCAAACATTTGCCATAGAGTTAAACTTTTTTTTTTCTAATTCAGTAAACTATCTGTTGACATATAGGCAATGCATGTCGGAGGGTTGTGGTAAGAGGGCACTGCATCATTGTTACAGTAAACGTGTTGAACTATTAAACTGAACTCTCACTCTACAGTGTTCCATAACTATTGTGTCCAACTGAATCGCACAGACAACAATGAAGCATAATGACTTGAAGTTATTTCAAGGCATCTATCATTCTTTTAAAGAATGTTGACCTTATTAACAACCCATCTTGTTTGTGTTGTGGAGTCATATTGTAATTATGTGCATCTTGTTAAAAACTGGAGTCATATTGTAATTATGTGCATCTTGTTAAAAACTGGAGTCATATTGTAATTATGTGCATCTTGTTAAAAACTGGAGTCATATTGTAATTATGTGCATCTTGTTAAAAACTGGAGTCATATTGTAATTATCTACATCTTGTTTACAGACTCTGGTAAGACACGTATTCATTTTAAACAGTCTAGTCATACATCATGTGCCAGTCAAGTGTGGAGTATCAGCTACCAGGACCAAAATAGCCAATGGTCGTCATGTGATTAAAGGGGGGGCTACAATCAGACACCTCCATGTGAACCATCTCAGTGACATCAAACTACCCTCCTGGTGAGTGAGAACAAGACTGACCACAACAGACGGCAGCCCTAAGTTTCTGTACCAGGTAAAACAACTCGGGTGAAGTACAATCTTGCTGTTTAATCTTAATTTGCCGTCTGACCACATTGCAAGAAGGGGAGGTAAGTATCTAGGAGATAAAGGTAAGTAGATGAACTTGGCTCACGTCGTCCAACTCTCTGGAACACAGATTTACACGAGTGAGCAGGCTAAAACAGTTGAACACAGATTTACACGAGTGAGCAGGCTAAAACAGTTGAACACAGATTTACACGAGTGAGCAGGCTAAAACAGTTGGACGAGCACAAGGTAAGGGGAGAGTCAAGTGGATCTAGTCACTGCACTACTACACAAGTGAACGGATCTACAGACAGACTGCATGCGGTACTGTAAAGCACCAAACAGCTATGGGGATAATAAATCAGTGGGTCTGAAACTATCTGTCGTAACTCGCCAAATATTCAAATTAGTTATTGTTAGCTTTTTGTTTATCCTTCTTCACTTAAAACTGAGTTGCGAAAACTGAACAGGTCTCTTTGATAGTCGCGAATCACTATAACCATCATGAAGAGTTGAACTTAATAGCAATTCACATTTATATTTCATTAATTATCGGATTGTTTTAACCTAATAAAATGTATTCATTCCTACTGCCTATTTTTTTTTTTGTGGTATGTCTAAATGAAAACATCTATATGTTATTAGGAGATGCACAGTCCAAATAGTTCCCATTGTAAACTATGGACAAACCAACTGGTAATAAAACATCTATATGTTATTAGGAGATGCACAGTCCAAATAGTTTCCATTGTAAATTGTGGACAAACCAACTGGTAATAAAGCATCTATATGTTATTATGAGATGCACAGTCCAAATAGTTTCCATTGTAAATTGTGGACAAACCAACTGGTAATAAAACATCTATATGTTATTATGAGATGCACAGTCCAAATAGTTTCCATTGTAAACTGTGGACAAACCAACTGGCAATGGCTTGAGATTGGAGAAGCGGTGCTGTAGACACACCCCAGCAGTGTAGGGAAGAATCAACCCCTGTTGTCTTCAGCTGTCACTGGGATAAGGCAGTGATAACAAGGGGGGGGGGGGGGGCAGTTATTAGAACTGACACTGGGTGCTCTGCACACACGTTTGAAATGGGGAATGAAAAATGTTTTTCAAGCGCCACAGTGACTGTTTCTTTCAATCTTCAGACTTATCTAGATTGTGATGACTAGCAGATAAAACATTCTATCTGCTCCACCGTCAAGCCACATTTAACAAAGTACAAGCCTAGACTAAACGTGAGTCCAGAGTGTATCAGCGGCTTCAATCAGTCGGCTACTCACAGACAACAACTAAGTCTTTGGGAGAGTAGCTTTCATACAAAGAGTGTGCCTTGCCTGAAGGGTGTGTACAATAGTTAGTAACAGACGGTATAGTGAAAGCTGAAAACAATATACCGGAATGTTTTATACAACTCAACAGAGTCAGTTATTCCTGTGTGTGTGGATTCACGCATAATTGTGACTTGAAATTATGAGGTTGGGGAAGGGTGGGCATGATTTTATGCCCAATGATTAACTGCAATATATGTATTCTTCTTGGCGAATATAATATTACGGAAACTGCTAGTGGGACCAGTGTGTTGTTATCACCAGAATGTGACAAGAAGGGGAAAAGGTACATTGTTTATACACAAGAAATATAAGTATGTCAATCATTTAGAAGTCTGAAAGTACTCTGACCAGCACCATCTATTTAAGTGATCAATTTCATACAGTAGTTCTGGAGATACTGGTCTACTCCGATTTCTGACTAGTGCGAACTGGATTGTCAAGAACAATTGCTGCTGGTCAGGCCAATAAACAATGACACGGCCATCTCTAGCTGGCCACAAACACAAACAACGGAGACTGGTCTGTGCATACAATGACCCGTGCTCTACCAGTGTCTTTGTTCTATTTGTGAAGTTGACGGTAGGGAAATGGGGGGGGGGGGGGAGAGGCGGGGTCTGAACAATATTATTGTCCTCAGAAATAGTCGCTCTGCATAACATGACACCATGACACCATGACAACAGATTGTAGGGGGATTTCTCAACTGCGGCTGTTTTGTTATCTTAAAAGCTTCTGAAAAATGTATTTTTTATTCAGGGCACTCACCGCTGATGTGGCTGATGTGACCTATCAAGTGCTCACATCGGCTTTATCAAATGGTCAAACAATCTACATACATGTGTGTAGCACCTGACTTAGATGACAGCTCATTAGACAATAATGATTAGATCGTGGCGAGAGCAACCTTAGTTCGTATCATATAGTGAGCTGTTCAAGGTCATCTCATAGAGTAGAGTCAGCTGTTCAAGGTCATCTCATAGAGTAGAGTGAGCTGTGTAAGGTCATCTCATAGAGTAGGGTGAGCTGTGTAAGGTCATCTCATAGAGTAGGGTGAGCTGTGTAAGGTCATCTCATAGAGTAGAGTGAGCTGTGTAAGGTCATCTCATAGAGTAGAGTGAGCTGTGTAAGGTCATCTCATAGAGTAGAGTGAGCTGTGTAAGGTCAGCTCATATAGTAGAGTGAGCTGTGTAAGGTCAGCTCAAAGAGTAGAGTGAGCTGTGTAAGGTCATCTCATAGAGTAGAGTGAGCTGTGTAAGGTCAGCTCATATAGTAGAGTGAGCTGTGTAAGGTCAGCTCATATAGTAGAGTGAGCTGTGTAAGGTCAGCTCAAAGAGTAGAGTGCGCTGTTGTGTTAGACAGTAGAATGAATATATTATAAGTTATATATATGTCCAACCATACACACTTGTATTCGTATCTAATAAAATAATAGCGATTTTGGGTTCTGTGTTACATCGAAAGTAAAGAATTAATACAACAGTATTCCAGTTTGAAATACAAACATGAAAAAGTCGGATCTGCCCGAAACCAAAAATAACCTAGCCTACCGATCAAGCCTAAGGGGATATAACTCAACGCAACGGTTTTGCAGGGTACAGCTAATACTAAATAAAAAGCTTATTGTTGTTACGGACTGAGTTCACCAACCTCAATATATCCAAGTATTTGTGAATGATCTAGACAACGATACTATTTCACCAGTTTCAGATGTCAGGGTAGGTTTGTGTAAGATAAAAGATAGTCATGTCTTCAGACAGGTTTTACTACCTGACTGAAGTTCTTGACAGACTCATGCAGCAAATATTACCGTAGGAACAAGCTAAAAGTTTAATGGGGGAAAAAAGTAGAAAGCTATTTTTTTTTTCAAACAATTCTCAAGAAATATCACCAGAATAGACAGGAGTAACATTTTTTTAAAAAATGCATCAACAGAAAGACATATATAGGAGAGTTCGCACATCAATGATAGAATATGAACATAATTACTCAACAAGTTGTACACTCAAATGTTACTATATAAATGTATTGGAACATAAGTACTTAACATTTAACTCATAAATATGCTCCTAATTCAATGTATATATGAACATCAGTACTCAACATGTAAAACACTCTTGTGTTGCATATATTGGCCATCAATTGTGAAGATGTAAAGACAACGATTTATGGATTTATGTCAACCCGTTTGACCAAATGGAGCATAGATTCATTTGTCTCAGATACTATCCTGGTTATCCACTGGTACTCACCAGGACGCCTATATGCGACTTCGGGAATCAATAGCCCGGGGAGGGGGGGGTGGGGAGCACATCGGGGAAAAGTGTAATGTTCATTTCTCAAGAAGATTTAGAACGATTTGATACGTGTCCAGTATGAACATCTGACCTGATGAATGGAACAAAATGTACTGTCCAGTTAATCACACACGTAGACTAGTTCCTGTAGAGTTGCCAATGGTAGACTAGTTCCTGTAGAGTGGCCAATGGTAGACTAGTTCCTGTAGAGTGGCCAATGGTAGACTAGTTCCTGTAGAGTGGCCATGGTAGAATAGTTCCTGTAGAGTGGCCATGGTAGACTAGTTCCTGTAGAGTGGCCAATGGTAGACTAGTTCCTGTAGAGTGGCCATGGTAGAATAGTTCCTGTAGAGTGGCCATGGTAGACTAGTTCCTGTAGAGTGACCATGGTAGACTAGTTCCTGTAGAGTTGCCAATGGTAGACTAGTTCCTGTAGAGTGGCCAATGGTAGACTAGTTCCTGTAGAGTGGCCAATGGTAGACTAGTTCCTGTAGAGTGGCCATGGTAGAATAGTTCCTGTAGAGTGGCCATGGTAGACTAGTTCCTGTAGAGTGGCCATGGTAGACTAGTTCCTGTAGAGTGACCATGGTAGACTAGTTCCTGTAGAGTGGCCATGGTAGACTAGTTACTGTAGAGTGGCCAATGGTAGACTAGTTCCTGTAGAGTGACCATGGTAGACTAGTTCCTGTAGAGTGGCCATGGTAGACTAGTTCCTGTAGAGTGGCCATGGTAGAATAGTTCCTGTAGAGTGGCCATGGTAGACTAGTTCCTGTAGAGTGGCCAATGGTAGACTAGTTCCTGTAGAGTGGCCATGGTAGAATAGTTCCTGTAGAGTGGCCATGGTAGACTAGTTCCTGTAGAGTGGCCAATGGTAGACTAGTTCCTGTAGAGTGGCCATGGTAGAATAGTTCCTGTAGAGTGGCCATGGTAGACTAGTTCCTGTAGAGTGACCATGGTAGACTAGTTCCTGTAGAGTTGCCAATGGTAGACTAGTTCCTGTAGAGTGGCCAATGGTAGACTAGTTCCTGTAGAGTGGCCATGGAGGTATTTCTCATCTATTTAAGAGACAACTATTAAACTGAGCACGCTTTAGTTCTGACCAACAAGTATTCATAAACTATACAAGAAGACAGAAGAAAGAGAGAGACAGAGAGGTGTAAAGTGTGTAATAGAGAAATATACAGTGTGTATTAGAGAGATGTTAAGTGTGTAATAGAGAGATTTAAAGTGTGTAATAGAGAGATTTAAAGTGTGTAATAGAGAGATGAAAAGTGTGTAATAGTAATAGAGAGATGTAAAGTGTGTAATAGATAGATATACAGTGTGTATTAGAGAGATGTTAAGTGTGTAATAGAGAGATTAAAGTGTGTAATAGAGAGATGTAAAGTGTGTAATAGAGAGATGTAAAGTGTGTAATAGAGATTAAAGTGTGTAATAGAGATTAAAGTGTGTAATAGAGATTAAAGTGTGTAATAGAGAGATGTTAAGTTTGTAATAGAGAGATGTAAAGTGTGTAATAGAGATTAAAGTGTGTAATAGAGAGATGTAAAGTGTGTAATAGAGAGATTAAAGTGTGTAATAGAGAGATGTAAAGTGTGTAATTGAGAGATGTAAAGTGTGTAATAGAGATTAAAGTGTGTAATAGAGAGATGTAAAGTGTGTAATAGAGAGATGTAAAGTGTTTAATAGAGATTAAAGTGTGTAGTAGAGAGATGGAAGAAGATTTGTGAAAATGTTGTCAAGCTATGAGAGACTTCAATCACGACCAACTAGTTGTCTGCCCCATGTCCATTACTGAAACTCAGAAGTTCCGGTCTGTTCTTAACGATGTTTTCAGATGTATCTTTAGTAACAGAACACGGATATATTCAGATCAATACAGTGACAGAACAATGAAACATTCCAATCCATACAGTGACAGAAAAATGAAACATTCCAATCCATACAGAGACAGAACAATGAAACATTCCAATCCATACAGTGACAGAACAATGAAACATTCCAATCCATACAGTGACAGAACAATGAAACATTCCAATCCATACAGTGACAGAACAATGAAACATTCCAATCCATACAGTGACAGAACAATGAAACATTCCAATCCATACAGTGACAGAACAATGAAACATTCCAATCCATACAGTGACAGAACATCATAATGTGTTGTCCGACCGTCAAATATCTCCCATTCCATATTGTCTACTGCTACTGGCCATCTGTCACTATTTTAAAAGGCAATTTCTTTTTTTATTCTTAATTCTGTAGTTTATTTATTATGCAGTCGTATATACTTCTTGAAACATCATATTTATATAAACATAGTTATAAAATAAATATATCATGTTTATCCAACATACATTGTGAGCAGGAATATCTCTATACTTATAAGAGGCATTTGTTGTCTGTCTGTCTGTCTGTCTGTTCCCTTATAACTCAAGATCCAGACAACCAAAACACGTGAAATTTGTTACACATACACATAATTACATGGGGAAGGTTATAGAAGGGTTTCGTTTCATCTGGATGGGTAGTTTAATTGTAATTATTTTTTTTTATTTTAGTATTTTACTATATTAAAGTAATCTCGACGGCGCCATAAATAAAATTCCTCCGTGAGGTCATTTCCCGATGATCGAATAGAACTTGCGCGCTGGTGCTGTATTGTGTCTTGGTGCTGCAAAGAATTGTTGATGTTTTTTCATGCTTCCCTATTTGTACAGCTTGAGGAAGTTAAAGAAATAAAGAAGGATTTTAGAAGAAGTGTGAAGCCATAATAATAAGTATATATATATATATATATATATATATAGAGAGAGAGAGAGTGGGAGGGAGGGAGGGAGGGAGGGAGGGAGTTGGGGCGGGGGGGAGAGAGGAAGGGGGGGTGGAGGGGGAGAGAGGAAAGGAGGGTAGGAGGGTGGGAGGGAGGGGGAGAGAGGGAGGGAGGGGGATGGACAGGGGGGAGAAGGAGGGGGAGAGGGAGGGTGGGAGGGAGAGAAATGGGAGAGAGGGAGATGGGAGAGGGAGATGGGAGAGGGAGGGAGAGAGGGAGAGAGAGGATGGGAGAAATGGGAGGAAGAGATAAAGAGAGAGAGGGGGCAGGGAGGGAGAGAGGGAAGGAGGAAGGGGGAGAGAGGGGGGAGGGGGATAGACAGGAGGAGAGAAGGAGGGGGAGAGGGAGGGAGAAAGGGAGGGAGGGAAAGGGAGGGAGAGAGGGAGAGAGAGAGGAAGGGAGGGGGTAGGGAGAAAACAGAAGGTAAACAGAAAACCTTATTTTAAACCCGGGCAAAGCCGGGCACTTGCAACTAGTATATATATATATATATATATATATATATATATATATGTGTGTGTGTGTGTGTGTGTGTGTGTGTGTGAGTGTGTGTGTGTTGTGTATGTATGTATGTATAACGTTCCGGAATTTATTAGGAAATATTATAATATTATGCGGTATGTCTCGAGTATAAAAATGAAGAAATTACACAAAAACATCAAATCAAAAACAATAACCCGAAGAAATTGGAAAAAACTTAAATACAACGAAATAATAAAAATAATTCTAAAAAAAAAAATCCAAAATGTCTTAAGAGTAGTTCCATTCTAATGAAGACATAATAAATAATACACACACACACATACTATTATAAGACAACATATGACATAATATATAACACACACTAAGACACACACACGCACTTTAAGACATTCCAAATATTTGAGTGATTAATGTAAAGAGAGCACTACCTGCCGGCTGTGAATCTACGGCAGAAAATGTAGTTCTTCATTTGACAACATTTTAGACGCCAGGTAAAACCTCAGATTTAACACTGACTACTAATAACATAAGTCTGATTAGCGGTGGTTTATGTACGCAGACATACGTCTTGCTATATGCACAGAAGCAATTGCTCAGACGTCAATCAACTATTTATAAATCTAGTTGAAAGGTACGGTTATACACTACCTAACTAGTCATTTACTGGGAGATATAGATATTCACTACCTAACTAGTCATTTACTGGGAGATATAGATATGCACTACCTAACTAGTCATTTCCTCGGAGATATAGTTATGCACTACCTAACTAGTCATTTACTGGGAGATATAGATATGCACTACCTAACTAGTCATTTCCTGGGAGATATAGTTATGCACTACCTAACTAGTCATTTCCTGGGAGATATAGTTATGCACTACCTAACTAGTCATTTACTGGGAGATATAGTTATGCACTACCTAGCTAGTCATTTACTGGGAGATATAGTTATGCACTACCTAACTAGTCATTTACTGGGAGATATAGTTATGCACTACCTAACTAGTCATTTACTGGGAGATATAGTTATGCACTACCTAACTAGTCATTTACTGGGAGATATAGTTATGCACTACCTAACTAGTCATTTACTGGGAGATATAGTTATGCACTACCTAACTAGTCATTTACTGGGAGATATAGTTATGCACTACCTAACTAGTCATTTACTGGTAACGTGCTCCATAAATAAACATATTTTTGTCAACAAAGAACAATCAACACTAAAGAATAATTTAAATTTCACCCCAACGTAAGACGGAATTAAAGGTGTGATCAAAAGGTGTGCTCAAAAGCTGTGCTTAAAAGGTGTGCTCAAAAGGTGTGCTCAAAAGGTGTGCTCATGTTGTGGGTCACACCATTGTATCATTTCCTTTCACCAGTTGATCAAAACTAACTTGAAACTCAAGTCCACTTTATGTGCCGCTACCTTGATGGGGTCCATCCAGCTAGCCAGTAGCTATATCAACTGTCCAATGTCAACAAACTAGTTTGTATCAACACTATTGTTCGAAGCAATTCCTGGCAGTTCAAACTGTTCGTGGTTTGTTTTCCTTGGTCTAAGCGTTGCCTGGCGTTTCTTCGCCTTTCACTCTTTGATCACTTTTTTCCCTCCATTTTTATTTTCCTTTGCTTTGGAAACTAGCCTCCCATTTTCGCTTTTCCATGAGTACAAAGACCGGGGCCTACTCTCTGCTTCAATAGTTTCTTTTGAGAACCTTCCACGACATGAGCTTGTACAAGTGGAGTGACAATAGCATGACAGATGCAGATCAAACAAACGTCTAGTGAATACTCAGCATTGAGAAAATATTGTTCCTAGGCTACAATCTACAGGCCGCTGCTCAAGTAGACAGTCCATCTTCAAGGTGTTTGACCACCGGAGAAAACCGTGAAATCATTTGCTTCCTAATAAAGACCAAGATAAACCGAGTCGGGATATCTGAGAACTGATACTATAACTGGTGAGTCGAACAGGTCATTTCAAATTGAACAAAGTGAGTTCAATGAATAGTTCACTGATCAACTCAGTTCTGGTCCAACTTTGTGAACGAGTCAGATGTAAACTAAAATCAATATTGCCTTCAAAACATTGGAGTTGGTTACAACAAAAGTCTAACGAAGTATACAAGTCGTGATCCGGTAACTCGTTACTTCGTGTAGTTAAGACAATTTTATTACGAATTGTATCCACAGTCCCAGTAAAAAGTCCTACATTTCATTCTCAAGAGGACTCCAGCAAAATGTAAAAAAAAATCACAATTACTGGATCAACAATATGTTTGTCATATCCTAGTAAAGTATGCATCATGGCAAATAATATGACATGAACAAATATGTAATACAACGGTAAACATTCCCCATATCATATGACTAATTATCTACTTATGATGGGCTCAGTGGGTGAACTGGCCGTTGACGTACACAACTGTCACAGTAGTGGGCAAATGTAGGATCAGAGAGATATATGAACATGTCAGTGGTATGACAGAGCAGCTGGGTGTGTGTGGCAGTGACAGACACAGATTTATAGGACATGGCAGAATAGCTGGGTGTGTGGCAGTGACAGACCAGATTTATAGGACATGGCAGAACACTGGGTGCTTGTGGCAGTGACAGGCAAGTGTGTGGCACTACATGATTTTTGTGAAAAGTTGGAATAAAATAAAAATAAAAATCCTTATAGATTACACAGGGGTTATTCAATGAACGTATTTCAGTTGCTAAAGACACAAGCATTTACTATAACAATATGTTGTGTTCATTATATGAATGGCATGCTTCTTTGTATGGTATAGAAATATAACCTACTCTATTAATGTTGTTTGTAGATGTGTATACAGATGTCATATTGTGTACAAACAGAATGTACTTACCCCGAGGTTTTCATTCTCTCCTGAGATTCTAGATTCAGATTTATAAGTAGTCCAACCAAGACTGGCTTTCTGTACAGAATCCACAGCAGAATCTAACAATACAACTGAAAATAAAGGACGATATTAAACAACGGCATACACTAGTAGAAATAGAAGTAGTAGATGAAGATAGTTCAGAACAAAATTGAAATATTCAATGACTATAACGTACCAATTTAAATTATCTTTTATTATGTACGGCATATGTGATATTTCAGAATCCAAACTTAAACTGTTCCTGACTTGTGTAGCATGAGGGTAGGGAGTACTTATTTTGTGTAACATTTTTGTTTAGATTATTTAGATTTTAAGGATATCACTGTGTCTATGTTACGGCCAATGTCTAATAGGCAGCCTGCAGATTAATGGCAAAAGTATCGTGTGAAAAATATAACATCAATTACGAACTTTTCGGACATTAAAGCAATACATATTGACTGCAAACTAGTGTTGTTTTCGTTAACGAAAACTAAAACTAAAACCTTCGTTGACGAAAATGTTGACTTTTCGTCAACGAGAACTAAAACTAAAACTAAAATTAGCAGCAAGACTAAAACTAGACGAAAACTGAAATTATTACAGAACAAACGAAATAAAAACTGAAACTAAAATATAGTGTTGCTTTCGTTCACGAAAACTAAAACTAAAACCTTCGTTAACGAAAATGTTGACTTTTCGTCAACGAGAACTAAAACTAAAACTAAAATTATCAGCAAGACTAAAACTAGACGAAAACTAAAATTATTACAGAAAAAACGAAATAAAAACTGAAACTAAAATATGACCTGGGACTAAAACAACACTACTGCAAACAGACACTAAACACAGAAGCAATATGCTCAAATTGGCAGATTTAGCTGGTCAATGTTTGCAATTGGACGCCTTGCTGACATTGGCCGTAACATCATATATATTTTATATTAAATGAATTTGGCAGTCCCTAAATAAACTATGCAATAACTTTTTTTTATATTTACTGTTGAATAAAGCATTGTTTAAAAAAAATCTATGGTTCAAATTACTTTCGACAAATACTGTAATGTAATCAATAAGTGAAGAGTTTTATAATCGAAATCAAATCACGAACTCAGCTGATGCTGTCCAAAATGAAATAACGTTACTTAGTATTTACTTTTTACAGCAATGTGTCAGAATAATGTCAGTTTTTTTTTTTTAAAGCGTTTGTAAAGGCAAAGGAATGCATTAAAACAGAGACCTAAGTCCACTCTAGCAGTGGGAGACCACTGGGTATTGGTGACCAACATAGAGTACCCTAGGATTAAGGATGTCATTTATCACGCGGACACATAACAACTTCATTTCATTGTTTACAGAAGGGTTGGTGGGGAGGGAGTCCCCAGCTTGTTAAGCCACGTCTTCAATGAAAAGTGCCACCAAAGCTCAAATGCATAAAAAACGACCCCCTGCCTTTGCCAATTATTTCTCTTAGAAGAGATCTGGGGAAGACCGGGGGGTGGTGGTTTTAAAAAGACACCGAGAAATGATACAAGCAGGATCCAAACATACAAAGGTAACTGTATTCAAGTGTGGGGCCAAGCCACAGAATGTCCTACGTGAAACCTTAGTCAGCCAAGACCGACCACTTGTGTAGTAAACCAGTGGACGCCCGAGGTAGAGAAGAATGGTGACAACTAAAAGTTTTCTATCAGAGAAAGACAAGCAAAAGGCGTGTCAGAGACCAGACAATCAAGGCCTCTACACGACTGAAAAAAGGGAGAAAATTGATGGCAAGCATCTGTCACTGTGTCACACTAGTACTTCGAGATGGTGTTCCCTTGTGTCCAACTTTCTGTGTGTGTCGTTATCTCAACTTTCTGTGTGTGTCGTGATCTCAACTTTCTGTGTGTGTCGTGATCTCAACTTTCTGTGTGTGTCTTGATCTCAACTTTCTGTGTGTGTCGTGATCTCAACTTTCTGTGTGTGTCGTGATCTCAACTTTCTGTGTGTGTCTTTATCTCAACTTTCTGTGTGTGTCGTGATCTCAACTTTCTGTGTATATTGTGTATAAGTGTGTGTCGTGATCTCAACTTTCTGTGTATATTGTGTATAAGTGTGTGTCGTGATCAACTTTCTGTATGTGGGTGTATCTGTGTCGTGATATGTGTATATTTTTTTTGTGTATGTGTGTGTGTGTGTGTTTAATGAGCTCTGTGTTCAAATGTCTGTGTTCAAGTGTGTGTGAACATGAAACCCTATGCTTAGTGTCCGTGCAATCAGTTTCTGTGATATTTTAGAATCGTCACTTTGATGAATAAACCATGTAACAAATGCTGGCCAAGCTATAAAAAAAGATGGGACAATACAAGACAGGAAGTAATACAGTGAGACATGATGCCATATCTTCAGACCAAGACAGGAAGTAATACAGTGAGACATGATGCCATATCTTCAGACCAAGGCAGGAAGTAATACAGTGAGACATGATGCCATATCTTCAGACCAAGGCAGGAAGTAATACAGTGAGACATGATGCCATATCTTCAGACCAAGGCAGGAAGTAATACAGTGAGACATGATGCCATATCTTCAGACCAAGACAGGAAGTAATACAGTGAGACATGATGCCATATCTTCAGACCAAGACAGGAAGTAATACAGTGAGACATGATGCCAAATCTTCAGACCAAGACAGGAAGTAATACAGTGAGACATGATGTCAAATCTTCAGACCAAGACAGGAAGTAATACAGTGAGACATGATGCCATATCTTCAGACCAGACAATCTCCAGCATGATGACTCCGTTACAGTGTTGTATGGCTCAAAATTCAAGAAAAGACATTAGAAAATACTTCATACCAAAACATTAATTCATTTTCCTTTTGAACAACCATTTTTTTCCCCGTGGAACTAGAGCAGTCCTTCTCAAAGTGGTAGGCTGCGGCCCCTAGGGGGCCGTGGACTGTCCGGAGGGGGGCCGTGGAATTTCGAAAAATGTGACACATAAAATATAATTAACCTAATGTATTGTATGTAAATAGTATTAATATATGTTTAAAATAAAATCTAGTTTATTTTATATGCTGCATCCTTTCACTCTTTCATTGTTAACATTAGAAAAAGCATGTATTGACAAGTAAAAGTTTGCATATAGAAGTTTAAAATTATAAATTTAAGCAATCTAAATCAAAAAAAAAATAGGGGGGGCCGCGACATATTGATTGGCGTTCCAAGGGGGCCGTGACTTCAAACAGTTTGAGAAGCACTGAACTAGACCATTGCAAAGATCACACATGAACCAACTAATCAGAGAAGATATGCTTCATTTAAAACAACTTGGTATTATTTATAGTTGACCAGATGTAGAATTTAATAGTTTGCATACAATCATATTTCAATGACTGAAACAGATTTTGGTTTATAACTGAACAAATTATTAAGCAACGAATTAACATATAAAAATAAAAAAAAAAAAAACATTGGCAATAAAAGATTGAAATACCTAATTACTCAAACATGGACAATAACTGATTGAAATACCTAATTACTCAAACATGGGCAATAACTGATTGAAATACCTAATTACTCAAACATGGACAATAAATAACTGATTGAAATACCTAATTACTCAAACATGGACAATAAATAACTGATTGAAATACCTAATTACTCAAACATGGACAATAAATAACTGATTGAAATACCTAATTACTCAAACATCCTCCAATTTTGATAAGTAATAGAAACACATATGAAATCTATATTGATTCAATGTATCATGGACAACGGCAGTATGTGTGTTATTAGAAAGTTATCATGGAAAACGGCAGTATGTGTGTTATTAGAAAGTTATCATGGACAACGGCAGTATGTGTGTTATTAGAAAGTTATCATGGACAACGGCAGTATGTGTGTTATTAGAAAGTTATCATGGACAACGGCAGTATGTGTGTTATTGTGCTATTAGAAAGTTATCATGGACAACGGCAGTATGTGTGTTATTAGAAAGTTATCATGGACAACGGCAGTATGTGTGTTATTGTGCTATTAGAAAGTTATCATGGACAACGGCAGTATGTGTGTTATTGTGCTATTAGAAAGTTATCATGGACAACGGCAGTATGTGTGTTATTGTGCTATTAGAAAGTTATCATGGACAACGGCAGTAGGTGTGTTATTAGAAAGTTATCATGGACAACGGCAGTATGTGTGTTATTGTGCTATTAGAAAGTTATCATGGACAACGGCAGTATGTGTGTTATTGTGCTATTAGAAAGTTATCATGGACAACGGCAGTATGTGTGTTATTGTGCTATTAGAAAGTTATCATGGACAACGGCAGTATGTGTGTTATTGTGCTATTAGAAAGTTATCATGGACAACGGCAGTATGTGTGTTATTGTGCTATTAGAAAGTTATCATGGACAACGGCAGTATGTGTGTTATTGTGCTATTAGAAAGTTATCATGGACAACGGCAGTATGTGTGTTATTGTGCTATTAGAAAGTTATCATGGACAACGGCAGTAGGTGTGTTATTAGAAAGTTATCATGGACAACGGCAGTATGTGTGTTATTGTGCTATTAGAAAGTTATCATGGACAACGGCAGTATGTGTGTTATTGTGCTATTAGAAAGTTATCATGGACAACGGCAGTATGTGTGTTATTGTGCTATTAGAAAGTTATCATGGACAACGGCAGTAGGTGTGTGTTATTGTGCTATTAGAAAGTTATCATGGACAACGGCAGTAGGTGTGTTATTAGAAAGTTATGTAACAGGACGGGGGGGGATAACGATATTTATGTCAGTTCAATCGACAAAGAGTGGATGGCCGAGTGGTGTAGATACTCGACTGCCGACGTGAGAGTCCTGGGTTCGATCCTCGGTGAGACCCTTGGAATTTTTCCAGGTGAAATTTGATGCAAAGTCGTCCCACAAGTCCACCCAGCTTTAAATGGTTACCTGACTTAAGTTGGGGAAGTAAAGGCGGCTGGGCGTTGTGCTAACCACACAACCCCTTCATATGCCGAGGTTATAGAAACAGAAGAATTCTACACTTCATCTGCCCCGATGGTCCATTAATAGTTTGGTTGCATTTTAGTTAATCTGTTTTATGCATTTAAGTCTTATTTTATTAAGAATAGTGAGTATCATTGGTCTGCTAATATACTGGTCTCGGTGAAACAGTTATATCGCTAACATGCGCACTTTTTATTCCAATCTCTATACAAATGATTTTGACTTTATTGGAAGATTTCAACAAACGAATTTGACTTTAGTCAAACAGTTCGTTTTCACACACGCTCATTTAAAAAAAATTTAAAAACACAACCCTCATCGGAACAAACACACCCCTCATCGGAACAAACACAACCCTCATCGGAACAAACAACCCTCATCGGAACAAACAACCCTCATCGGCACAAACACAACCCTCATCGGAACAAACACAACCCTCATTGGAACAAACACAACCCTCATCGGAACAAACACAACCCTCATCGGAACAAACACAACCCTCATCGGAACAAACACAACCCTCATCGGAACAAACACAACCCTCATCGGAACAAACACAGCCCTCATCGGAACGAACACACCCCTCATCGGAACAAACACAACCCTCATCGGAACAAACACACCCCTCATCGGAACAAACACACCCCTCATCGGAACAAACACAACCCTCATCGGAACAAACACAACCCTCATCGGAACAAACACAGCCCTCATCGGAACGAACACAACCCTCATCGGAACGAACACACCCCTCATCGGAACAAACACACCCCTCATCGGAACAAACACACCCCTCATCGGAACAAACACACCCCTCATCGGAACAAACACAACCCTCATCGGAACAAACACAACCCTCATTGGAACACCCTCATCGGAACAAACACAACCCTCATTGGAACAAACACAACCCTCATTGGAACAAACACAACCCTCATTGGAACAAACACAACCCTCATTGGAACAAACACAGCCCTCATCGGAACAAACACAACCCTCATCGGAACAAACACAACCCTCATTTCACAGAGCCACCCCCTCACTTTCTCCTTTGAAATAAATCAAAACAAAAGTGATATAGAGTATAAATAGGTTAACTGAAATCTATAATGATCAAATCTTAGAATGAGACAAAAATTAAAGTTAAAAATAGTAATATATGTTTGTACATTACAGGATAATTTGAAGCAGTTTACTTGTATCTTAATCTACTGCTCCCATAACATCAGATTAAAAATAGAAGGAATTTTAGATTTTTAAGAAACAAATTTAACAAACAATTTAAGAAACAACACCCTTAATACAGCGAAGTGTATATGAGACTAAATGAACATTCAAGAAAAAAAAAATCCGTATGAATAGCTAAAAAGGTCATGGTGACGTAATGCTTTGATTCATAATTGTTCAGAAACAGCGGCTTAAAAACCCTTCGATGTGTACATTCAAACGTGGGAAATGTTTATAAACTATTGGAGTTTTGAAATGAAATCAAACAGAATAGCTTTATTTTTTCCTGTACTTTCTAACGATATAATGTTTTAGACGTGTAATGACAGAACAAATACTACTGCGTGTATCTGGGTCATATGGAAACACTGAAAGGGAATAGATGTTTTACGTACATTTAGTCAGCAGAGCAGGATTCGTGAATGTAAACAAAATGTTGACAGACAGACAGACAGACAGACAGGCAGGCAGGCAGACAAACAGGCAGGCAGGCAGACAGACAGACAGACAGACAGAAAAAAAAACAGACAGACAGACAGACAGACAGACAGACAGATATAGATAGATAGATAGATAGATAGATAGATAGATAGATAGATAGATAGATAGATAGATAGATAGATAGATAGATAGATAGATAGATAGATAGATAGATAGATAGATAGATAGATAGATAGAAGTATCCGTAAAGTAAATTGACATCCCGCGCCCCCACCTGCAGAGCTGGAAGTAGTTCACAACATGAGACCCACTCTCTCACAGCATCGTTTAACACGTCACTAGCTGCTAAGAAACACTTGTATACGGGAGAGAAAGAAAACCCCGCAACCATTCCATAAAGTGATGCGTGGAGTAGCTCACCCCTGTGTACATCGATTGAATACAAACACCCAGTAGACCCGGTGAAGAAATCCGTCTAGTAATTTAATAGCCTATAATTACTACACGACAGACAGTACAGAATGTATACAAACACTCAGTTCCATGTGGTTAAACAGCACGCACGCACACACACACACACACAGGAATAGAACAACAATTAAGTTTTCAATCAATCTTAAAGAAGTGAGAGGCGCTGGCAAATAGAAATGTGTAATATCAATAGAGGAATAACGATGCACTATGTCTACACTGTAGTCAGGTTGAAAGATGTCTGTGAAAAAAATTCCAATGAAGCTGGATCATTGGAACAAACACTTCCCACATTTCAGACTTACTGTAATAAACTATATATATATATATATACACACACATGTCAGTACTATACCATATCAGAGGTGAGCCTTATAAAACCTGAAGAATTCAAGTGAGACTAAAGAATAATGTATGACTAGATAACACCCTATGTAATATTTACTTCCATTCAACACTATGACTAGATAAAACCCTATGTAATGTTTACACAAAATGTTTCAAAATTTAAAGTAAAATCCGAAGTAGTGGTGAAGGTAACAACAGAAAGGTGTCATTTCCACTTCTGTCAAGTGTTGTTCACGGTGTGTGGCATGCCAGCTGCAGCATCTCAAGTGTTACTTCTAAACATTCAGTCGTATACATCCTCACACTAGCTGGTTTCAAGCATACGGTATCTACTCTAATTAACTGGTGTATGTGATGTTATCACAGACTTTACCTACTTGTAATATTAACACAATATAACTATGAGAATGGCATAATGTACGTACCAACGGTTGATTACTACAAGGGTGGATACAGAGCTCGTTAGTCGATCGACAACATTCCCTATTCAAAGTATTACAAATTGTAACTACAGAATAAAAAATTAAAACACACAAAAGCAATTTGATAGAGATTTTTAGAGCATTTTCGTAGTTTCACCAAGATTTATTAAGAAACTCATCAAATGAAATAGTAAGCTTGTGTTCTGAGTTTAATTGAAAGTATCAGAGCTATGCAACAATTGACGGAGTTTTCGGACGATTAAATGACTATAATTTCGAATGTTTTCAATTATGAGTCCTATTTCAGTAACCACAAACCACTTGTAGTTAGATTAAGAGACAATAATTTTTTTTCAAATATAAAGAAACGTCTTGATAATTTTTTTACAGATATATGCATTACACAATTGAATTTATAAACATTTCCAAAATTTACAAATATTTACTGAAAGCTAACAAACGTACTGATACATAACACGAAAATGCGCTAACACGTCCTGTGTCCAGAATGGAACAGGCTAAATTGCTTGTTTTTATTTTGACTGACTTCCTTTCTACCTATGCACTCACTGACTCCCTTTCTGTTAATTAATTAAACAACCTGAAGTTTTAAAATGTATGAACTTTATGTGCATAAAATGTTAATGAAACATGTCTCTAATCAAATAATATTCTTAACTAGCTGTACCCTGCAAAACCGTTGCATAGTTATATTCCCTTAGGTTTGATCAGAAGGATAGGTTATTTTATGATATATACGATTTTTTCTTGATTGTATTACAATTTAAAGATGCAATATCTTGTAGACATAAAAAAAAAATTAACAAACAATTAAATGGAATTATTTCATATTTTGGTCTTTGGCTTTCATGTTTAAAAACCGCAAAAACTATTCCAAACTGTAGATTTAAAAAAAACATTTATCGAATCGAGACGCCCGCAAGACGCCATTTTGAATTCTTGATTTCTACTTTCGTTATAACGCAGACGCAAGACCGCTATTATTTATATAGATTACCTCTGACTAAAGACTTATCGGACAATACCAAAACCATCTATGAAATTAGGAGAACCTTTCACCAGACCTGACCAGACACTTGACACAACTTGACCATCTGAGTATGATGGGAGGGTCAAGGTCAGAAATGAGAGGAAGGCAAACACCGTTGTATTTACATAAACACCGTCTTAGAAAAGATTTCGCATGCTGTTCAAACCAAATTAAAACTTTTTTCCCACTTTGTCAAATTCCAAAATGTTACATTTAGTATTACTGCCAGACAAGCTTGGAATTATAAGTTTTAAAAAAAGAAAAATGATATTGCATAATGAAATTTTAAGAACAAGTAAAATTCCCTTAACACCATAAGAGCTTATCGGGGCAGGACCTGAAAAAATGGCAAGGCTCTCACTGAGGTCCGAACCCAGGACCCCTCCGGTCGACAGTAGAGCGCTATACACCCCACCCCTAGAATAAAGGGTTGTCTTTATATCCATTCTTATTGACATTTGATTATATATGAGCCAAAATGAATACAAATCGACATAAGAATAAGTTGGTTTTTTCGTTCAAATAAAAAAAATCATTTTTTTTAGATGTCTAGTACAGTTTATCCTAAGCGAATCTCTTAGTATTGAGAATTCACAGCTTTACCCAATACCTGGGAATGAATGTTCAAACGTAACTAACTTAAAGTTGTTTATGCATTGCTATAGCCTGGGGCATTCAGCTAAATGCGGTCCCCCAACAACTAGCACAGAGGAATGTGGAGAACAAACTTTCACATCCGTCATTGTCAGGCTGTGATGCTGACTACACACAAGTTTAGTGACTATAAGAGTCGATAAATGATAGTCACTTGAATAATGTCACCAGTTGAGACAAGAAAATTAAAAGTGTATCATGGCCAGTGTTTGTCTAACTGTATCATGGCCAGTGTTTGTCTAACTGTATCATGGCCAGTGTTTGTCTAACTGTATCATGGCCAGTATTTGTCTAACTGTATCATGGCCAGTGTTTGTCTAACTTTATCATGGCCAGTGTTTGTCTAACTGTATCATGGCCAGTGTTTGTCTAACTGTATCATGGCCAGTGTTTGTCTAACTGTATCATGGCCAGTGTTTGTCTAACTGTATCATGGCCAGTGTTTGTGTACTGTATTAAATGGAAAAGATGACTTTGTTGCTGTTGAATTATTCACCATCCAGACATGTTGCCCTATTGAGGTGCTAGGACGTCACGGTTGAGGGGAGAATAAGCCCAGGGCGATGCATGACAGAAAAGCACGACAAGTTTTAGTCATTAGGGAAATCAATACAATCACTTTCAACACATACAATACAATACGAAACAATACAATACATTTCCCATAATAGTTTAGACGGAATAAATGAAATTAAAAAGTATCTTTTACAATGTCTTTAACAATTGTCTATCAGCTTTTTTGAAGGAAAAAAAAAGTAATATTTCAGTACCTCGTCTATACTAGTATCAAATACTAAACTTGTTCACAACAAAGAAATCATTAATATATGGTTCACATCATGGTATCTTTCCTGTATAGAAATTAAAAAAAAAACTTGTGTAAGTACTTGATTTCTTACACTATGAACAAGGCCGTAGCCGGGGGGGCTAGGGTGGCTGCACCCCCCCCCCCCCAATTAATTCTAAAAATCAAACTCTATTATAAACTACACTTCTGTATCATTGCGGTCCAATTGTTTCTTATATGAAACTCTCCGCACAGACCCCCCTCCTCCCCCCCAATAAAATCCTGGCTACGGCCTTGACTGAATGATTTGATTTCATGTAGACCAGAGTAGTGTGTTCTGGCACCCAACTGGAGGCCAGTCATTTGGATCTCCATCGTTTGTTGATCAACAACCTAAGCATCACCCCCCCCCCACCCGCCCTCATCATGTGATGATCTTTATCGATTCCTCACCAACTAGTCTGGAACCAGGAATGCGTAACCAATTTGTAATGTGACAACTGCCATCGACCACTACCCGTTGTTCTCTCGGACAGAAACTTGAGCTACAAATGACCTTGATATTATTGTGTTCAACTTCTTAATATATGCATCCACTAGCGATGTGGGTAGTTCAAACCATGATAGAAGGCACTCCATGTAACGGCATGTAACAGTACAACATTGATAGGAACTACAACATTAGTTTGTGCAGCTGTAACCATTCGATTCTATGTAACAGTATGTCACAATACAGCATTGGCTGGATCGACATCTAGATTGCAGCTACATCACCAAAAGTTGAAGATGAGAATGCAACAACACATATTTAAATAGCTATAGCACAGAACAATCTCATGTGATTGGCTCTAAATGTGGCCACTGTCACGGAACATTAAGTTCACTAAATGGACCAACCAAATAAAAACAAACAAAAAAAAAATCTGTGGAGCGTTCACCTGCTCTATCGAAGCGTGTAAATCAAGGGGCTTTTCAAAACAAGACTAAAGCCTTAACGACTTTTATTTGCCTTCAAACTGTGAAATTCGAGTGTGTGTGTGTGTGTGTGTCTGACCGTGTCCTGCCCCCCCCCCTACAGTCAACGTCAAACCCCGTGTTACCACCTCATGTGGCTTATTAGCTATTCAAAGCCAAGGTGCACATCGGATTTCGATTTTTGATTGGATGTCAACTATGCTTGTGCTCTCCCCCCACCCATCCACCACGTGACCGCCAGTGCACACAACACGGAGTGATGAGTTATTAGTTCAAATTTCATGGTCTGTATGACATAGTGCTGTTATCTGTACACACATCTTTCTGACAGGTGTCGGAATTAGACATACATTGATGATAGAGACTCATTTGAAAAATTATTGTTTTTTTTTTACATAATTCCTAGACGTTTCAAATAAAGCCACATTACTCAAGGTTTAATAATATAAATACGTGGTGACGATGGTATTATAATTGACGCAACATTCTTTTTTTAATAAACTTCTGATATCATGATTTACCAGGCGTTGCCTTTTTCTTTACAGTTTCAAAGTTAAATGTTAAAAAAAATAACTGCACACTAAAGTGAACAAATCATCTATGCTATGAATTATTGGTTGCTAGTCATGGCATGTTCATTCAATGTTTGCTTCCATAATAAGCCTACCAAAACTACCATCACAGGGCGATCGTTATTCTTCTATTTAAAGCCCCCCCCCCCTCCCTTTTCAACACTACTTTAGGGAATCGCGGAATCGTTAAAATTGTACGAGGGGGAAAAAATGCGAGAGCTCATTGAACCTGCGTACTGTAGGCCCTCGCATTGTTCGGTCTCGCCTTACAGTTCACACAAACAAGGTTATCTGAAGTCAATGATCTAACAACGCAATTATTTTATTTTTTAACATGTTCAAATGGTTTATTTTGGATTCATGTTGAAGATGTATAAGCTACTATGGAGAAACACACATAAATATAGAACCATGGATTAAGTGATTTTATTGTCCAACTAAAGTTAACGCGGTTAGGAAATATACAGCAGACTTGAGTCTGGGAATTCCCGTCAATGAAAGTAAAAACTATCAAGTATTTAAAATGTGATGGCCACACCACCACAGGGTGGACAATTTAACAAGTTCTAGAAAAGTGTCATCGCTGCATTCTTCTACAATAATTAAATAATTTAGAACACTATCTAGCTAGAAGGTATATCAAGCTGATTAATTAATTGGACATTTAAATTTCAAGTGAAGACTGGCTATGGCTCTACCTAAATAAATGCATGTATAGGTACCACCTCATACACGAGTCGGAGAAGAACAAAGAAAGTTAGTAGATAGTTTGACAGTAGTCAACAGGTTCTTTCAAGAAGACAATAAAAGTACAATGAGTAAAACAACAAAACATAGTACGTTGAAATGCCACATCACACATTCAGTACACAGCATTAGCACACCACACATTCAGTACACAGCATTAGCACACCACACATTCAGTACACAGCATTAGCAAAAATAATGTATTAAGAAAGACAAAAATTACTTCAGGAAATAATAGTAAAAAATCTTTTAGTAAGTTGTAAATTTCAAAAAAAAAAAAAAATTCTATGATTTTGACAAATATAATGCTTGGGCAGCAAACTCAGACTCAAAAGTATTTGCTTCAGTTTATGTATCAAGCAATACCATTATACTTAGTTTCGTTGATCTATAAATAAAGTCTGTGTGCTCCAGTTGATGATGGGCCATGCAGGCCCTATTTCACCGCCACTGTGAGGAACCCTGGACAGGTATTCTTTCATCAAATGTGGTGTTATAATAGGAAAGCATCAAAGTTAACAATGAAATGTCAATGTAGTAGAGATAAACATTAGGCAAACACATTACAGCTTCTATTTTGAGTAACCAACAATTTCACTTTCAATATAATAAAAGCTTTACACATCTGCGTAATCACTAGTTCTACTAGTAGTTTAGTCAAATGCTGCTGGAGTTAATATTTGCTCGAGTTAAATTCTTTTGTCTACTATAAAAGTTCAAGGTTCTAGTATTGCGCCACATAAAATGTCATGTGCTTTTAATTGGCCCTGTCTATTTGAGCAGTCAATGAAACGTGGACAGACGTTATGTTACTTCAGTCCAAGTTAAACATGAAATTATCTTTGTTTATGCAAGGAAATAGCAACCAAAGAATCAATCGATTTGTTTTAATTTATATCTACGACTGTTGTGTATGTCTTACATCTCATTAAAGACGGACGTACAGACAGATTCTGTCACGTGATGTTGTTAGTAACATAATTAGCGACGTATAATTACTTCAAATAATAGCGCAATTCAGTTGTGTTTTATTTTCATAGTTAATTTTTATTCAACTAAGACTCTGTAAACGTAACATCAACTTCAGTAAAATGAGTTGATAACTTGTGTTAGTTTCTTTTTTTCTATGTCTGACTCAGTAAAATGAACTTAAAAATGCAGCGCTTTATTTTAGTTCATCATCCAAACCTTGACAATATTTCCATTTACAATAATCGACTAGAAGCAATCATACTGGCATGATTTCAAGTGTTGGTGTATAGCATTCAATGGTTTGAACTTGAACTAATACGAGACAGCCTATAAGAAATAAAAATGCACTATATATATATATATATATATATATATATATATATATATAAAACGTAGCTAGCTGCAGTGCACTATATTATGTGGACTGTATAACGTATTTATTTATTTACATTAACAAACAGTTATAGTAATTAAAGACGTTTGTGAAGGAGTGATAAACACGGACATATTTGGTAATCACGCAGGGGTAAAGTTAATAAGAAAGTTGAACGTTATTTGCTACCCAAATATCACAATGTAGACTGGATGGAAATGTCAAGAATGGACGACGTCAAGATGTAATGAGAAATATCGTTGCAAGAATTAGAATTTTCTGTTCATCTGTTCAATGGCTCAGTTCACGACAGTTATTTTAACGACTTTACACTTCAAGCCATTTTTCCCCGTCCCGCTCTGTGACAAACACAAGCACGAGATTAAAGCCCCAACACGACCAGTGCAGTTAGCTGACGGTATGTTGTTAGAGCCACTTCCTTATCTGACAGGGAGCGGGGGGAGGGGACTTCAACAGTCAACAAATTGTTGTATTACCTTGACTTGACGGTAGGCGAAAAAAATTAGCTTATTGTATAAGTGATCAAGGGAAAATCATGCAGGAAATAATAACACAAGAACTCAGAAAGGGGTTGGATTAGTTACTTTCTAAAACAAACCACCATTTTATGATGAACTGAATCAACATTACAGTACCACAACTATAATAATATAACTACAATTTTATGTTCAACTAAATCAACACAATTGTACCTCTGTAACTAGAACTGTGTAGAAAGAAATTAAGAAAAAAAATCCAGCAACAGTCTAGAGTACAATGTAATGGCAATACAAAATCTAGTGTACAATGTAATGGCAATACAAAGTCTAGAGTACAATGTAATGGCAATACAAAGTCTAGAGTACAATGTAATGGCAATACAAAATCTAGTGTACAATGTAATGGCAGTATAAAATAGATGTATATAACAGAATGAAATATCCACATTCCAAAGATTTCATTTAATGAAACGTTTCACATCGTCCAAGGCTTTATCTCTGACATGATTCATGATTTCTTTCAAGGTGTCCGTCCCTGGAGACCTGTTGACCTGTCCTCTACCAGAGGTCAAGATAAAAATTCCAGGGTGCTTGGGCCTCTAAACAATTAGACAAAGAAACATGGTGGGGGGGGGGGGAGTCATCACCCCGCCCCTCTCCCTGTACAACACTTTCCTTTTCACTTTTGCTCCGTTTATTTATGTTTCTCTTCTATTGATAATACAATAAACAAAATGATGCCACGGATTACAATCATCTAGAGACTTCTTTGAAGATTTTTTTAAAAAAAAATAGGGGATAAATCGATGCATACTGTAAATAGATACATTTTAAAATGGAACTCTCTCACAGTGCAGCCAGCACAACTAGTATGTCCAAGGCCACCAGTAATACAAGTTTGAACACTCTCACAGTGCAGCCAGCACAACTAGTATGTCCAAGGTCACCAGTAATACAAGTTTGAACACTCTCGATAAAGTGTTTTAAAATGTCCACCATGTCAAGATTTATTTTCCTCTCCACGTTAGATAGGGAAAACCATTAGGCCCGCACTGTCCAGGTAATGCACAATGCTGGTAGGAAAGGCGGTGTTTTTTTTTTCTTCTATTAAAAACCTAGCCTTGGCTAGCGTCTGATTTGAATGAATCCATTTGAGCCGCAAGATAATGTCTGAGATAGATTCAGTTTCATCATGGCGGTTCAACGACAAACGAAGTCAAGACTGTCAGTGTCACTGGATGTTATTTATATGTCAAACACAGCGCCGTGACAGTGCCGGCACATAGATAAACGTGATGAAATAAATATTTAATACACGGAGATTTGAAAAGTTTGCAACATTAAACCTGGAGAAACAATGGTTCGCTTCCACAGATCACTTTCCGCTCTTGAATAATGGAGAGATAAAAACCAGCAGGATGACTCAAGCAGACAGTGTTGGACAAAAATCAATAAACAGTTCAAGTGAAATAAATGATTGGCGGCAGTGATTAAAAGAATTACGTCAAATGTATTTCAAATACACTTCTGGTCAACACACAATATGAGGACATTGAAGCCACTAGAGGTGGACATTAACAAAGTAGGTGAACATTATGAAGAAGTGGCCAACACTCACTTCAATTTTTTTTTCAAAATTCATCAGTCATAGTACTTTACTAGTACAGGTATAATTGTTAATGAATGACAGCACATATATAATCGCATTAACACATATACATACATATAATTACACATGTTGGACTAAGAACTGGTTAATCCAGAAATAATGGACATCACAGTGATCTTGTATCAACGTATATTCTATTCTTCACTTCACTCGACTTTCCATTTCATTTCAGATTTTATCGCTACATTCCGAAAAGTTGTCTTGCCAGTAAGATGAAATTGAACACACACACACACACACAAACACACACACCCACACACCCTCCCCCTCCAAAATAATAATGATGAAACAAAATAAAGATTCAACCCTCGCTATCGACTCGTCCTTTCAGCACCCTCTACACGCGGGAGGCAAACATTTCAAATAATACACCAGAAAAAACAAAAGTCCCGTTCCCAAAGGAATCATTGAAGTGGTCCTCTATCGTCATCTTAATCGCTTTCATCTTACACACAAGTGTGTCAGCACACACGGGCAGTTTTTGAAAGTTGTACAAAGAAATGAAATATAAAGAAAGAGATGACCAATGGGGTGGGGTGGGTGGCGGAGGGGGGCAAACTTTTGACAGACATTTGGAATGGAAATAATTAACTTCTCTCTGCCACAAAGGAAAAGTGACATGACTAAAGTGTTTAGCATCAGAGCAATAAGACGCTTTGAACTGGAAAAGAAGTGCAATCTTACTTTTCATTTCTGTAAAATGGATTGCTGAACTTCTACCCAGAGTTATTCTAAATTCCAGTGAAATCGAATGGTGTAGTTCAGCAGTGAAATAACTAAACCAGTCGGCCCACAGTCCATCCTGTCTTTACTTTTCCATTCAGCTGCTACCCCCCCCCCCCCATTGGTGTTTGTGAAAGAAAAAAAATCAATGAGAACGAAACCTGAGTTCTTATGTAAACATAACTAGGAAGCATACGTCATTACCGTACGGGCTTGTGGGAGGGGAGGGGTGTGTATGCGCGTGTGTGTGTGTGTGTGAAAGAGAGAGAGAGAGAGAGAGAGAGATTGAGACAGTCACCTGTCATTGTTCAAATTGCAAAAAAACGTTTGGATCGTTCATATCCCATTTCACAGCTGTCTTTGGTTGATGGTTTATTTGTTTACATATTTGGTTTATTTGTTGTCTGTTATTTTGTTTTTTTTAAAGTAAACAGATACGGTTTAACTATGTAGTGTTTTTGTCTTTTGAGCGTTTGATGAACATTACAATAAATGAACAGGGGAGTGGGGTGATAGTTTATCAAATGTGTCAAACAGTGCTCAGTACCAATCCAATCAAGTTTAATCAACTAACTTCAGCCAACAATGATTCCGTTCAGCTGACGGCAAGTGCTGCGGTCATCCCGGTGAGAAAGGAAAGATTTGCCCCAGTGTCTGGGAGATGCTAGGTCACGTTCGCAAGACACTGACACACAATTTCTAGGTCAACTAGTTGTGGAATGAAACTCAGTATATTAGTCTTCACGTGATTTATGTTTGTAGAATCATTCAAACCAATGCCCTTAAGTTCCAGTAACTAATAAAAACTTTGCATTTCACAATATAAAACAATTATAGTGAGACTTTAAAAAACAACAGTCTCATGGTGTGGGTATATAAAGTTGATAACTGTTGTTATGCAACAAAGTTCTTGTTTGTTTTCTATCAAAAATAAGCTTTGGTCAAATAAAAAAAAACACGTCTCTTTAAAAAAAAGGAAAGTTTCGTATGTAGTGGACTAAGTAAACCACGCCATGGTTTACCTCCAAATGTATGTAGTGGACTAAGTAAACCACGCCAAGGTTTCACTCCAAATGTATGTAGTGGACTAAGTAAACTACGCCATGGTTTACCTCCAAATGTATGTAGTGGACTAAGTAAACCACGCCATGGTTTACCTCCAAATGTATGTAGTGGACTAAGTAAACCACGCCATGGTTTACCTCCAAATGTATGTAGTGGACTAAGTAAACCACGCCATGGTTTCACTCCAAATGTCCCATTCAATTAGGATGAGTGATGAGACCAGGTGGGGACTTCCCTCTATCCAGCTGCTCACACTAAAGCAGCAATAAAAATAACACGGGAAAAAAAAAGAAAAACAACTAATTCATTTAGGATGTTATCCACCAAATGGTTTTACAGAGAAATACAAAAGATGGAAAGTCAGAGACTAAGTGTAAAAATTTGATGAAAGAAATAGAACTATGGAAACAAAACACAACAAACAGGATTCTTCACTAACAGCTGAAAACCACAACTCTCTAAGACAAACATAAAAACATAGTTACAGTTTGGACATACATGACTATAGTGAACCAAAATGTACCTAACAACAGTCAACCAAATAGAATATCAACACTGACAAGTTCAGCTAAATTGTGCATTCAAACAATGCTAATCCATTTAGCTTCCCCTCCACCCATTGATTTAAAAAAAAACCAATGACTGTGCACACATCAATAAATATCATGAAACAAGAGAAGCAATAACACTTGGACGTTATCAGTAAACTGTGACGGGATTTTTACTGCTGTGACTGATTGAAAGAATAAGACAATGACTTGCATTTGTTTTAACGCTATCAGTACCAATGAATGACTTCAATCCAGGCATTGCTGACATTTTCAAGGGTCCTATTTGTTTAATAACTTTCACAACAACTTTGTTCTCTCTGAAATACGATTCATTATCTACACATGACGGTGTATTTAATGGCCTGGAATAGATGGGTTACACATTACTCTGTAAACCCAATACAGTATACAAATAGAAGACAGAACAAAACAATTACTACGTGTGTATGTAAATACGATAAAGTGACATCTTTAAATGAAAAATTTCATTCATTATGTTAGAATGGTTCCACAAAAATATTTCTTCAAAATATGTCGATAACGTTGTTACTTAAATACTAGTTATCATCCATATTCAAATGTGTCTTGAAAAGCACTGGACTGGCATAAGTATGCGATAAAGTATGCTATATTAGATACTTATGAAATAGTAATATAATCAAAACATTAGCACAGAACTAGCCACCCAATATTTAAGGTATGTTGCCACAAAAGAGGGAAAGGCGTTAACAATGAATCACGGGTTTGCACTTAACTAGATATTCGAGAAAGATCTGAATAACGTAGACAGGCAGCTATAATCTAAAGGAGAAGGTGTCACCTTGTAACACTATCCAGCTGAAAAGAAAGCAATCTATGTACTGTGGGCTTCAGGTCTGCTACACAAGGTTTAAATGGCTTACTGCAATGCACGGTTTGGTGAAACATGAGCCTAGGGGCGATTAGACAGCGACGTTCCACCGCTAATATTTGATGAGATAAATATGAGCTGTACAAAGAAAATCATCATTTACACAAACGGTACGACCAATTACCCGAAAATATGTTAAATGGCAGGCTATTTTAGAGTTATCTACCCAAGCTGTGTTTCAGCTTGCTTATAACAAAAAAAAGGTAATGGTAAAGTTTGGTAAATTAATGTATCTGTCCTCACACCTTCAATTTACGCAAGCTGAAATACTTATTACACATCCCCCCTTCACACTAAGTCTAGCCAGGTAATTCTAATAACAGGCCATTTCTAAAGTACGTCATAATAAAAGTGGCTACAGGAGATGAGTAATGGTCAAGACAGACACAAGAATGTAGTGGGCGTGACAATGAGAGGTCTATCCTGGACCGGGGGGATTAATCCACCGAGTCACCTAGAGTCATCCTAACATGACCAGTCAGAACGGGATACAGTGAAAGCCAACAGCCCGCCACTGGACAATAGGATGACAACAAATATACAGTCTGTCTTTTAACAAATATACAGTCTGTCTTTTAACAAATATGCCGTCTGTCTTTTGACAAATATGCCGTCTGTCTTTTAACAAATATGCCGTCTGTCTTTTGACAAATATGCCGTCTGTCTTTTGACAAATATACAGTTTGTCTTTTGACAAATATACAGTTTGTCTTTTAACAAATATACAGTTTGTCTTTTGACAAATATACAGTCTGTCTTTTGACAAATATACAGTCTGTCTTTTGACAAATATACAGTCTGTCTTTTGACAAATATACAGTCTGTCTTTTGACAAATATACAGTCTGTCTTTTGACAAATATACAGTCTGTCTTTTGACAATATACAGTCTGTCTTTTGACAAATATACAGTCTGTCTTTTGACAAATATACAGTCTGTCTTTTGACAAATATACAGTCTGTCTTTTGACAAATATACAGTCTGTCTTTTGACAAATATACAGTCTGTCTTTTGACAAATATACAGTCTGTCTTTTGACAAATATACAGTCTGTCTTTTGACAAATATACAGTCTGTCTTTTGACAAATATACAGTCTGTCTTTTGACAAATATACAGTCTGTCTTTTGACAAACATACAGTCTGTCTTTTGACAAATATACAGTCTGTCTTTTGACAAATATACAGTCTGTCTTTTGACAAATATACAGTCTGTCTTTTCTAAAATATTAAACGGAGTTTAAATGCTTATGTTTCTCTTTTGAATGTGTTGGGAGGGAGGGGGTGAGAGGGGGGTGTCTTAATGAAAAACTCCAGAAGTCCTGCTGAGTATATTTTCAAGAACATTGTCTTTAGACCCTAGCACTGGAGACATCGTTAAAGATGGAGACGGGTGTAAAAGATGCATGTTTGTGTAATATTGTGTTCAGACTACCACCATGATGAACGTGTAACACTACAGCCATCGTGCCCAACTGTGGTTAAAAAAATGTGTTCTGTGCCATTCAAAACGGAAATAGTTCAATAGTTACTAAAGTTTACTGAGAAATAAGTGTTACTGTCATACAAGAGTTCAATTGTAACACGGTGTGTGGTTTATCTGGACAACAAACAGAGTTAGTCACTTCTATGAGGTCATGGCGTGTCCATTTTTTTTTATTTATTTATTTGAAACCAATTGGAATCGCATGGCTGTGGTCTTCAGTATAATCTTAGTGAATGTTCATTGATTAGCTAGGTCATTGATGAACTTCAAGTCAGCTTGTTACGCTTCTGTGTAATAATTGAACCATCAACATTCAGCAGCTCTGTATAAACAAATGAGTTCACTGTTGGTGGGGTTATCGATTAGTTTTAAAAGTTTATTCCAATAGTAGTTTCACCATCAAACAGAATATCATTGATTATAAATATGACAATGTTTCAAAAAGTTTATTCCAATAGTAGTTTCACGATCAAACAGAATATCATTGATTGTAAATATGACAATGTTTCAAAAAAGTTTATTCCAATAGTAGTCTCACCATCAAACAGAATATCATTGATTTACAATATGACAATGTTTTAAAAAGTTTATTCCAATAGTAGTTTCACCATCAAACAGAATATCATTGATTTACAATATGACAATGTTTCAAATATAAGGCAATGGGATCATTAACAACGAATGAGAGGATACATCAGTTAGAGTATATGAAGTGTAAACGTGCCATGCAGTCTGTATACATAGGTGTATATGTGCAATTCTTAGAAATAGTGTACGACATTTCGACAACAACATGACCTTTCAGTACTTCATGTACTTCTGATATTCAATGTTAGGTTTCTTGTATTATGCCAACTAATCTAGGGATATATTTGTATAACTGGTATTTTAAGACCACAGAGTATCTCAACCCGCTAAACAACAACAATGGCCGTTTATTCGTTGGCTCTGGCTGCGATCGTTTAGCCTTTTGTATCCAGAGGAATGATATGTGTGTGTGTGTGGGGGGGGGGGGGGTGGGTCCAGAAATGACAGACAGCGGAATGAACGTAAAGTGAGGTAAAGATGTATAACAAAAAAAAAATTTACAACGCTCTCTAGCCATTTGTTATTAATAATAATCTGTAGGCCTAGATTTGTATGAAGCACCCAGATCAAAAATACTTTAGTCTTCTATGTCACTTTGGATACAGTAGATCGGTTAATGAACATTTTGACTGGTGTATTAAATAGTATACTTGGTATCCAGAAAATAAAATTATTTGTGTGTGTGATATCTTGGATCTAGTGACGAGGGCAGGGATTACCGTTGGATGGTTGGAGGACTGATACATTCACCTCAAGTTGTGAATATTTACTGTCTAGTCCATAATATCACTGTGTGGTATCAATATAAACTTATGGTACGTCTAGGGCTAAGTCAATAAATCAAAGTAATGGAGATTATAATTAGTAGTGGGTGAATGTTAAATAAATGTTAAGAAAAAAAACTTAAGCCAATGAACATTTTCAACGCCAGAGACGGAATCCAACATCAAACTTTACGATGACACAATTTAAGGGTGGTAAATATCATAATAGGTTGCCATAATTAACATGATATTAGGAAGTCAGTTGTTGAGAACTTCACGATACCAAATTGTATCTCTGGATATTAGCAATCAGTCAAGACTGGTGAACTCCATCGTAAAGAATAAACTTCTATATCACAATGTATTTCGTTCAATGCTCTTAATAAATAATATAAATTACAATCCTAAAATTCCAAATTTAGCCCTACGAGCAACAGGTAAAAAAAACATCGGCACCATTAGACGCGGTGTAGAGTACCACCCTTATGGGTGGGTGGGTGAGAGGGGGGGCAATCCATAGCGCTAACAGAAAGCAGTGAACATCCTGTTTTTTTTTTATTCGTGCAATGTGAGGATTCCACTGTGAGACAGAATTGAATGAAAGAGAACAGTAGATATAATAACAGTGGGAGAAATATGTACACAGCTGACGTGAGACGACTGACGTAGCGAATGGTGGGACAGTGAGAGAATATCACACACACACACATCCATCTCACAAACCTACGATGCATTAGCTAAAGTCTTAGAGAGCAATTATATACCATTGGATTTTTTCCACCCGCAAGGAAATCTGAGAAGCGATTAGGTGGCTCATGTTACAGGGTGTTGAAGATTGTGGTTCGCCTAATTAGCTGCTAGAACTATGAAGTAGAACTGTGGGACACTGAACATATGATGTGATGAAATTGTCACATGTTGACAGAACATTTTAGTCAACACACAAGTACAGTACCGACACAGAAATAAAGAGGACACAAACTACCGATGTAATAGCAGGACACAAACTACAGATGTAATAGCAGGACACAAACAACAGATGTAATAGCAGGATATAAACTACAGATGTAATTGCAGGACACAAACTTCAGATGTAATAGCAGGACATAAACTACATATGTAATAGCAGGACACAAAACAACAGATGTAATAGCAGGACACAAACTACAGATGTAATAGCAGGACACAAACTACAGATGTAATAGCAGGACATAAACTACAGATGTAATAGCAGGACACAAACTACAGATGTAATAGCAGGACACAAACTACAGATGTGATAACAGAGCACAAACTAGAGATGTGATAACAGAGCACAAACTAGAGATGTGATAACAGAGCACAAACTAGAGATGTGATAACAGAGCACAAACTAGAGATGTGATAACAGAGCACAAACTACATATGTAATAGCAGGACACAAATTATTTTCACTAACTGGTTTCAAAAAGCAGGCAATATCTGCATCTTTGTGAAATAAGTGTAAAAGTTATCAGGTAAATATTTCACATCAAAATGTGTTAAGAAGTGAAACATGCAAACTGGTCAAGAGCTGAAGGATGCTACCAAATGTGTGGATGTCAGTAGTGGACAAGATAAAATCCCATGTCAATCTTTATGAAAGGTCAGCCAGATACAAATCCCAGCCATTTATGCATGTGAATTATACCAAGTTTCTAGTCCTGAGATGGGCATGTGTTCCATAACAAGCACAACACTGTGTGATGTCACATGACAACTAGACACAACATTAGCCTGACAGCACCTGCTAACTCAGGACCTGACTGACAACTTCATCAGACTTTATACCATTAACAGCATGCACTTTTAGTCAGCATACCGATAGATATATCATAATGACTACACACAATTAAACAGCATGCACTATTAATTAATTATACATATAGATACTTCATAATAGCCATGTACAATAGCACAGCATGCACTATTAATTAATTATACATATAGATATTTCATAATAGCCATATACAATAACACATCATGCACTATTAATTGTAACATGAGGCAACAAAGTCATTGATCATTTACACTTCAATTCACAATTTTAAATCCTTTCAAGTTCTTCCTTCTAAAACTGTTATTAAATAAATTGAAGCCTACTTTTTTCTTCTAACAGTAAAACGGGCAGTGCTGATATAATAGTATGAGAAAATTGCTGCATAACAATGCAACAATGCTTCCCTACGAGAGGCATTCAAATAATGTATCAGTTAAAACTCAATATTTTCTAAGTAACAAAATTACAGTTAAAAGAAGGAGGTACCTAATGTTACTATCAGTACCAATACTATAGCAGTGCTATATCATCACTTCCGTTACATAATTTCTTCCGTTCAGATCTCAACACCCCCTCCCACCCACACCATCCAACTCGGCCCGGCCTGAGAATCGTGATCGATACATTTTCATATTGATTTTCTTTTTAATGGGGATAGACACTTCAGGGGGGAATTTAAAATCTTACGAGACATGTTGAAAAACTAAGAGGATTTAGAATTAAACTTGGTATTTATTTCAAAAGCTTTTAAACCACTAACTCCATTCTATTTATTGACAGTAATACAATCACTAATAACCATTTAAATACAAGTTTAACTAAACGAAAATGAAACATTTTTTTTTTTGCAAAGATTCCTTCTATAACGTTTAGCTGTCAGACATCTATACCAGTATAATATCAACTCTTGTCCAATATGACATCTATACCAGTATAATATCAACTCTTGTCCAATATGACATCTATACCAGTATAATATCAACTCTTGTCCAATACAACTCTTGTCCAATATGACATCTATACCAGTATAATATCAACTCTTGTCCAATATGACATCTATACCAGTGTAATAACTCTTGTCCAATATGACAAAGAATTAATTTGGGGCCAGAGTTTGTCATGACACACAGGAAATTCCACATGAACCGTACAGTCAGCCACAATATTTACATTGCATTATTACACTGAAGTAAAAGTTAAGTTGGTGTTTAATTTTCAACACACAAAGCCTGTGCTAATAAAACAAATATAAAGGGTCCATTCAATATTCACAGATGTGCTTATATGTTCTATATAGATGTCTGAGTTTACTTTAAAAATCTATATAGATATGTATGTTTACTTCAAAGTTCTATTTTAGTCTATAGTAGTATGTTTAATTGTCTGTGTTTACATTCAAGTAAAGATTTTAAAAAAAATTTATTCTTGAATCCCCTGAGAGAGAGAGAGAGAGAGAGAGAGAGAGAGAGAGAGAGAGGGTACACTGTCAGTGTTGTACTTCCAACAAAAGGTCATCAGTGTTTCTTAGTTTAAGTACTGTTATCAGCAGGTTTAATTTAGATGCATAAGTAATAAGTGAATCCCATGAACTAATTCAAAATAAACGACACCTTTACTATTATAATTTCATTCACATTTTTTTTTCAACAGCTGAAAACATATTAAACCAAGTTACTTAAACAAAACAAAAAAAAATGGGGAAAAACCTGAAGACAGCACTAGATAAGTTGTAGTGTATCTATACTCTCCACTTATCAACACAATCTCAGCCTCACTATTGTCTGACCTATCCACTCAACCTAAAGTGACAGTTAAAAGAGGTGAGAAAAGAACATGGCCTGGAGCTATTGCTTTCTTCAGTTGAACAGACCCCAGTGTTTCAGTGGTAAGGATTGCCTGTATGTTACCCAAACTACCTGTTACATACCAGCTATTTCATTCACATGACAGGGAGGGAAATCTATGGAGTAGACAAGGCCTTACACTGGCAACAGGCTAGATAAATTACTGTAGCTCTTCTATACAAATAACCTAACATGAGGCCCATTTATTGGGCATGTAAAACCTCCCATAGTACACCCCACTCCACAGCCAAGCACTAGCACAAAGAAAAAAAATTACAATAATGAGAAGGTAGCTATTAATTAGATTGTATTAATGAAACTGTTTTGCTTGGGTATCATTTAAAAACATGTAGTTGTGTATATATAAATTAATAAACGATAGTTGTTTTGTTTTTTAAACTTAAAATGCATAAACTTATAGAAGCTAAAGAGAATGTTTTGTTATTCCGAGAAGATATAAATACACCACATACGAAAATCTAATTAAAAAGCAAATAATGATGTATGTGTAGTATATGCTAATAATGAAGGGACATAATTACTTTGTTGTTGTTTTTTTTTATTACTTTTTCCATATAAATCATGAATAGTGCATAGATTATAAACCGTAACAATAATCAATAATTTTGTGAGATGTCGCTGGCATGGATTAATGTTTATTTACAAATACTAGACTGGACATGAATCAGCAATACGAAGAAAATAGCAAATTATAATTACCGTTGTTTTCAAACAGTAATAAATACAATGAAAAAATAATTGATGACTTCAATATTACGTACCATGACAAAGAACCACTGAATTCTTATAAAAGCATCTTAATGAGCAATTATTTATAGTTATTTTGTTTTCAGTATATAATTTTACACAATTCCAATAATTATGAATGTTTTCACAGTCACTCAGTCATTATAGCTGATACCAGTTCGATATTTCACTATCTTCAGTTGTACAACAAAAACAAAAAGAAAAAAAAACTGTTTTATAGAGAAAGCAAATGTTTTCATTTTGACTCTAAGTGTGTTGTATGCAGCAGTTACGGTGTTATTTCACTAAATAAAATGACAGTAAACAATAAAATACATAATCTTACCTTCACGGCTATAAACCAAAACAAAAGAATTAAATATATATCCAATTAATAAAGGAGGCCAGATTCGTAACTCGTCTCCAGCCATGATTTGTTACACAGTGCTCTGGCGCTGAGTTATTTTCAGCTGCTACACATGCATGGCGGTTGTGTTGGGTATGAATATTAATGAAAGGAAGGGAGAAGCTCGGATTGGCGCGACGCGGTCCTCGGCAGGTCACAAAACAGTACCGAGGCTGAACGGGCGAGAGAGAGTCCGTTACAGAAACTGGCATCGCATAGAAAAGGCTGCAGCGGACCAGCGGTTCTCATTATTTCATAAACAACTTTAAAACAACCCAGAAAACACATTTTTAACATCTTTACAAACATTTTCTATTTAGTAGTACTATTCCATGATTTTTATTTTTCCTGTTTTGAAATAAAGGCTGTCAAATTTTAAGTATGCTATTTTTTTTTTCTGAGTACATTATGATTGTTGTTGACCGAATAAACAAAATATGAAATCGACTCAAACAAAGCAATAATGAATAGTGCACACTATAGGGGTGTACAACTGTTTAATTTTTGTGGGCCGCATTGGATAGACGTTCGTGTTTAGTACGGACGTGGTACAGACTGATCGTATTTTCGACTCCATCTAAGAATGTGCAAACTTCTTGAATCGCTGGCCCAATGGGCTCATAAATTGGACGGAAATGCAGGAACAATACCAGAGTGATGGGGTAGTTATACATTGAAAATGATTCTCGCATTAGAATGTTTTTATACCGATGAAAATACAATCCCGTTTTATATTGTAGCTAGGGCCGCAGGTTGGACATCCCGTTTTATATTGTAGCTAGGGCCGCAGGTTGGACATCCCGTTTTATATTGTAGCTAGGGCCGCAGGTTGGACATCCCGTTTTATATTGTAGCTAGGGCCAAAGGTAGGACATCCCGTTTTATATTGTAGCTAGGGCCAAAGGTAGGACATCCCGTTTTATATTGTAGCTAGGGCCAAAGGTAGGACATCCCGTTTTATATTGTAGCTAGGGCCAAAGGTAGGACATCCCGTTTTATATTGTAGCTAGGGCCAAAGGTAGGACATCCCGTTTTATATTGTAGCTAGGGCCAAAGGTAGGACACCCCGGAAGAAGCGTAAATAAGGGGTGGGGCGAATTTCTCTCCTCCCGGAGGAGGGCGGAAATTTGTGTGTTCAGGGCCGTGATACATCAGAATAAGAACTTAATCCGTAGGACATTGTTCCGATTTCAAAATGTTTATGTTTTGAATACATCAGAATAAGAACTTAATCCGTGGGACATTGTTCCAATTTAGAAATGTTTATGTTTTGAATACATCAGAATAAGAACTTAATCCGTAGGACATTGTTCCAATTTCAAAATGATTATGTTTTGAATACATCAGAATAAGAACTTAATCCGTAGGACATTGTTCCAATTTCAAAATGTTTTTGTTTTGAATTATATGATTTTTCTTCCCTATATAAATGATATAAAATGTATGAATTCCCCAAAAAAAAACAGGATTTTTCCAAAAGGATTTTACCGCCGGCCGACCCCGGAATTTGTTTCCGTGACTTTGGTATAGCGATCACACTTCCAACTTATGGGCAACATCTGCACAGTGACGTAGCGAGGGGGGGGCAACGGGCATCATGCCCTGGGCACTACTCACAAAGGGGCGCCAAATGGTATATTTAATATATTATATGGTTTTCGAATGGGGGGTGGTGGTCACTAAAAGATATTGTACCCCAGGCGCGAGTTAAGCACGTTACGCCACTGCGTCTGCCGTGATTTACTAAGTAAACAATTAGATATCCATTCGAATTTCAATTTATACTCCAAATTGAAATCATATAAAATGGATTGTTCCATTGATAGAGCGGAATCTACCGAACTAGTTGAACTGATAGCTCTGCCACCATGGGAGGCCAAGCGCTGGCCAGGAGCGGAAGTATTGAAGGCTACTTAGTTCTTGAAAATAATGAAAATAGTTCTAGTTCGTTTAAGTTATGAATCAGTATGTGTCACATTTATTAAAGTGAAAGGATGAATATCCCATTGCAATATCTCCTCAAAATTAAAGTTTCAATTTTATTTTGGCGCTGGCAAGATTAGGCATTTAACGTATTTAAGTAAAGTGAAAGTGTCCAATGCAAACCAAACTAATTCCTGAAAATCATTCTATAATGAAATGATGTTATTTTTAATTTCCACGGGAAAATTTTAGAAAGACGCACCTGTCACATGGCCAGGCACATTAAAGAAGCTAACCAGCATATCAAAAAGTATTTTCCGGGGGGGGGGGGCAAATAACAACTTTATGACATTTTTTTAAAATGTGGGGGGGGGGGGCATATGCCCCCCATGAATACGCCCATGTCTGTGTATACTGAAGGCAGTATGCAGGGCCTAGGTGGAGATCACGAGTCTACGGCGAGTGTCATATGGAGGGCCTAAAACTAACATAAATATCAACACAAACACTTCTACTCGTTTCGAATAAAGTTGCAAAAATAATTCCGAATAATTTCACTATACAAAGAAATATAAATATTAAAAAAAAAACACAAAAATAACGCGTCGGATGTTTGAAGCCTGTTCGTATTCTAAGGTATTTTAATAAATTTAATTTGGTGTCCAGATTGTTCAACTATTAAGGCGTATGGATTTCGAAAAGGGGGGGCAGAATTTTAAGAGTCCGCCTCGGACGGCACTAAAGCTTACGGCACTGATACCATAATGTAGCCCGGGCAGCAGGTTTGACAAAACTGGTTTATAATGTAGCCCGGGCAGCAGGTTTGACAAAACTGGTTTATAATGTAGCCCGGGCAGCAGGTCTGACAAAACTGGTTTATAATGTAGCCCGGGCAGCAGGTCTGACAAATCTGGTTTATAATGTAGCCCGGGCAGCAGGTCTGACAAAACTGGTTTATAATGTAGCCCGGGCAGCAGGTCTGACAAAACTGGTTTATAATGTAGCCCGGGCAGCAGGTCTGACAAAACTGGTTTATAATGTAGCCCGGGCAGCAGGTCTGACAAAACTGGTTTATAATGTAGACCGGGCAGCAGGTCTGAAAAAACTGGTTTATAATGTAGACCGGGCAGCAGGTCTGACAAATCTGGTTTATAATGTAGCCCGGGCAGCAGGTCTGACAAATCTGGTTTATAATGTAGCCCGGGCAGCAGGTCTGACAAAACTGGTTTATAATGTAGCCCGGGCAGCAGGTCTGACAAAACTGGTTTATAATGTAGCCCGGGCAGCAGGTCTGACAAAATCTGGTTTATAATGTAGCCCGGGCAGCAGGTCTGACAAAATCTGGTTTATAATGTAGCCCGGGCAGCAGGTCTGACAAATCTGGTTTATAATGTGGCCCGGGCAGCAGGTTTGACAACACTGGTTTATAATGTAGCCCGGGCAGCAGGTTTGACAACACTGGTTTATAATGTAGCCCGGGCAGCAGGTTTGACAACACTGGTTTATAATGTAGCCCGGGCAGCAGGTTTGACAACACTGGTTTATAATGTAGCCCGGGCAGCAGGTCTGACAAATCTGGTTTATAATGTAGCCCGGGCAGCAGGTCTGACAAATCTGGTTTATAATGTAGCCCGGGCAGCAGGTCTGACAAATCTGGTTTATAATGTAGCCCGGGCAGCAGGTTTGACAACACTGGTTTATAATGTAGCCCGGGCAGCAGGTCTGACAAAACTGGTTTATAATGTAGCCCGGGCAGTAGGTTTGACAAAACTGGTTTATAATGTAGCCCGGGCAGCAGGTTTGACAAAACTGGTTTATAATGTAGCCCGGGCAGCAGGTTTGACAACACTGGTTTATAATGTAGCCCAGGCAGCAGGTTTGACAACACTGGTTTATAATGTAGCCCAGGCAGCAGGTTTGACAACACTGGTTTATAATATAGCCTATTACGTACACATTTTTATATAACAAAAATATTAATAATATAGAGATTACTTTAAATAAACGTCTCCAATAGACAACGGTATTTTTTATAGGTCGATTTCTTGCTGTGATACACCGTACTTTCAGATCCATACTAAATGTCTACACAAGAATCGTTCGATTTACAAGTCGTTCAAGTTAATGTCAGCTTTCCCCTTGTGAATCATATGGAATGGATTAATACGTTCATTGGTCCCAAAGATTCAGAGTTTATTTTTAATTAGATTGGTTGAAAAGTAATGTGATTGAACCAAAGCATAACACCAATCAAATGTCACTTAGTGGAGTCCAGGGTTGTTAATATTGCAATATTGTATTGGTATTGGTAGTATTGCCAATACTTTTTTAAGTATTGGTACGATATTGCAATACTTCTTGAAATTTGATATTGGTATTGGTATTGCCAATACTTATTTTTGATATTGGTATTGATTTTCAACCAATACTTAAAGCAATATTCAATAAGTTCTCTACAACATTGGTTGTGAATAAAGCTGAATATAATAATTTTTTCTTTGGTGTCGCCATCTTGCGAGTGACAGTGCCAAGCAATTTTTTGAATGAGACTGAGCAATGAATGATAATAGAAATCATATATGATATCTGTAGCAATGAGTATTGACCAGTGAGTACTCTAAGTAAATCGATTTCTATGGAATTTGCTATTCTTTCCAAGCTTTTTTTCGGTTGCATTAAATAATTTTCTTGAGTGTTTATTGTTCTTTGAAAAGTATTGTCAGGCAGATCACTTGGTATGCTTTTGGTAACGCCTGGTGAAACCCGGTGGAATTCAATGTATGATGCTGTCACCAGAGATTACAACATTCTCTGTGCAAGTGACATGGAAGTGACATGGAAGTTGTTGACAAACTTTGTGATGAACTTAATATCAAAAGACTACAGCCTGTACAGAAAACATTTGTTAAAGAGTATGTTGCTGTTATGAAGCCTGTTTGCTGTGGACTAGATATTTTGCAGGGTGAAACTAAAAAGACATTGGACTTGGTTTCCTTTTACCAACACTTGTCGTGATGAAGGCTCAGTTAAATGTTTTTCTTGATCAAGGAAAGAATGATCGGCTCGTAGTTTGTTCTCCATTAGCTTCATGTCTTTTGAATGCCATCGATAGAAGATTTGCAAACATGTTTGACAGCATTGATGCTCAGCTGGCATCCGTTGTACATCCCAAATTCAAGTTGGACTGGATGGATGATGATTTGCAGCGTTTGCCTCTGAAGAGACGCGTTTCACAATCACTGATGTGAATCAAGAAATTAATAATTACTTGGCAGACACTTCAGACAGTATTTTATCATTGGATGCCTATCCACATATCCGTAAAATATAAATATACCTGAATACAGGACTTCCTTCAAGCGCTGCTGTTGAAAGGCTGTTTTCATTAGGACAGCGGTCGGGGAACTGGGGTAAATTACCCCAAATAGGGTAAAAATGAAATTTTTGGGGGTAAAAATGAAACTTGTGTGAGTAAAAAGTATATATTTTTAATTTGCTATGGGGTAATATCAACTTACAAAAATGTTTTGGGGTAATGATTAAAAGTTTCCCCGACCGCTGCATTAGGAGGACGAGTATTTTCCCCTCTTCGTTCACGACTGAGCAGTATGCATTTTGAAATGGTTACTTTTCTTCGCCTGGCTAAGTGATAACTGCAAGTTAGGTGGCGTTACCCTGTGAACTCTACTGGAATTCATCGTTAGTTTTCCAGATGTAATGCAATCCACTGACTCGGTCTAACTACTTTTACTATAGTGTGATGTTTAACTGTTTAAGTATCATTTGCTTTTCTATGACAGTCATTTGCTTCATCCATTCATTCATTCACAATATGTGTACAGCATACATATTAAAAATCTTGTTGCTAAAGGACGTTAAGGTATGCCGACTTATTTAATAGTAGTTTATTATGTTGTCAAAGACTTTTTGATGCTTTGAGGGAAACTGATGAAGCAAGTGTTAACTATTGAACAAAATTTGGTTAAAAATACATCATCTAAATCAGCCAAAAATGTTGTTATCGTTTATCGATGTAAGTGATATAGAGCAATGAATTACGTATTTGCGTTTTATTCATTGAATGACCAAAATATTGGTATTGGTATTGGCAATAATAAATAAATATTGGTATTGGTATTGCAATACTGGTTTTAAAATTGTATTGGTATTGGTATTGCAATACTGGTTTTAAAATTGTATTGGTATTGGTATTGCCAATATTTTTTTTTAGTATTGTTAACAACCCTGGTGGAGTCACAACTGTACAGTTTTATTACCTTCGTTTATATGACCGTACACGTAACTACCACTGGTGACCAAATCACGACCAGTAGGAAACTGGAGAAATAAAAGTGAACATGTCAAAGGTCCAGTTGTATGAATGTGACCAGCACAGTAGTGTCAAGTTCAACACCAACACACTGCCGTCTTGTGCTGTGTCGTGGTAATCATTCTCATAAGGTGTGTTCAGGAAATAACTTTGTCTCAATCTGTTATTGTCCAGCCCGTCTGTCAGTTACCTTTCTTCACCTCAGTATAACATTCCGGACTGGCTAATAGGTCCACCATTAAAGGACAATCAGTAGGGGGGAAAGTCGGCCTTTGGTGACTTAAGATGTGGACAATGGTCATTTCGGGAGGTCAACAGTCCTACGTTTATGGCCTCTCAGTTTTACGATCCCGAAACTAATTTACAACTTTGCCGGGTCTCTAGACCAACTTCTGGTCGGTCATACCAGATTTCAATTATATACGGTTCAGGAAACGTGTCGTTAACTTGTGATATTTGTCATAAAAATATCGTCAGCCATTGAAGTCGAGTTATGTGAAACAGATGAATGTACTCGACTATTAGAAAGATCGCAAAAAAAAAAAATAAAGTTTTGCAAAGATAACAAAAGTTTAAATCAAGAAAATAGAAAGAAAAAATGTACTTGTTTTTTTTTTAATTATTAAACATCAACTTCTGAATTAAATAAGTTAACTAACATCAAACTAACAGATAAGTTCCAAAGAATAAGAAAGAAAAACACAAATAATTTAAAAACTAAGTTTCAAAAAGAAAATCATGAACATCAATTGTGAAACAAACAATACACACACATAATGTTTACACCCATACAGATTACAATGTAGACGCTAAACAGAATGCGTTGTTAGTGTGATATACATTGAAACGATTTATTTCTAAGGCAAGCACTAGGCTGGATGAATCAATCACATTCACCACTAAGACCACATAACACTAATGAATGCAAACAAATGAACTTGGAATACACAAGCATGTATATAACATGAGAGTAATGGGGCCATAGTGGCAGAGATGAGTAGAATAACGGTGGGTTGAGAGAAAGTTATCTCAGTCAGCAGTAATGAGTAAAAGTTGGAGATTTTAAAATAAAATCTTAAGTATAATTGAAAATATACAAAAATACTTTAGCGAAAACAATTCTTATTGAAGAGAAGTTATTTATAGCTTAAAACAACACAACTCTAAAAAACTGGTCTAAATGAATACTATTTAATATCAGAGGCGACTAGAGTATTACGTCAGGCTTAAGTGTCGTTTTCTGGACCTCGGTGATTAGCGGACTTATTGAGGTAAGCGAGAAAATGTCGATTGTACACAGTAGAAAATGTACACAACTAATCAGGAAAACGTTTAATGCATACAAGTCTTTACTGGTGCTTTTTCAACATAAAGATATTATAATCGTAACCATACACACACATACAAAAGTGCACGGGATAAAAGATGAATAACTCACGATTTTAGTAGTTTGTTGAAATAAGACCTGGGACCATGAGTAAAGTATAGAGTAGTCAACAGGAATGAGGTGTATGACTGTAGCTATAGTATTTAGTAGTCTGCTAGAATGAGATATAGGACTATAGCTAAAGTATTTAGTGGCCTGGTGGAATGAGATATAGGACTATAGCTTAAGTATTTAGTGGCCTGGTGGAATGAAATTGAGGACTATAGCTTAAGTATTTAGTGGCCTGATGGAATGAAATTGAGGACTATAGCTTAAGTATTTAGTGGCCTGATGGAATGAAATTGAGGACTATAGCTTAAGTATTTAGTGGCCTGCTGGAATGAAACTGAGGACTATAGCTAAAGTATTTAGTGGCCTGGTGGAATGAAATTGAGGACTATAGCTAAAGTATTTAGTGGCCTGGTGGAATGAAATTGAGGACTATAGCTAAAGTATTTAGTGGCCTGGTGGAATGAAATTGAGGACTATAGCTAAAGTATTTAGTGGCCTGCTGGAATGAAATTGAGGACTATAGCTAAAGTATTTAGTGGCCTGGTGGAATGAGATATAGGACTATAGCTAAAGTATTTAGTGACCTGCTGGAATGAAATTGAGGACTATAGCTAAAGTCTTCCGAGGGCGAAAAGTTGTCTTCCTAGCTGGTCCTGGACTATTGTCATAAGCTGGGCTTGTAACAAACAAATATCTCCAAGTGCTCAGTCTGGGGCAGTCGCATCAGTAGTCAACAAGTCCAGACTGCTTATGAGTTCAGTAGCCGACAGCTAGTTTAGAACTACAGGCTCTTGACAGGTGTGAGTGTAGCAAGATAACTACATAGTACATAGGTGGGTAGACATGGGGATAATAGTTAATGAAGTATTAGTTATATACAACTAAAGCCAACAGGGTGCGGATGTAACTTGCTATTTCTATTTGTACTGTGCCTTGTTACCCCATATTTATACAACTGAATTTGTATCTGCCAATGTGAGGTCAGCTAGGCTACTAATTAGTGGCTGACATATATATATAGACCCATATGTGAGGGTTTCTTCAATAAAGTAAGACTAATATTATTTTTAACATCAACACAGTTCACATATTACATTGAAACCAATACCAATAATTACAAGCAGTGTAAATACAAAATTAAATAGTGTACACCAATTTTGACCAATACTGATAGATGAGAAATCAAAATGTTAACTTTGCATGAGTCATAAACAACTTGATATTTATTATTGACATTACATTTAGAAATGAACTGAAATAATTCTAAATTTGTTCTCTATTTTCTCATGTCTGTAAATTCACTTTTCTTGTTATAATTTTGTTGTGCATTTACTGTAAATCTAATATATATAAACGTATTTATAAAATAATATTATCATATAAGCTGAAACACTATAAAACAAATGACAATGCAACCAATAGTTAACAATAAATGAACATTGAACATGATCCAGGAGAGACTATAGTGGTACTTCATTTCATCTCCAGCTAGTTCTGACCAATGCTTTCTCTTCTCTTCCCTATAAACGATATCTCATTCTCCAGCTGTCAACAGTTATGAAATTAAAGATTTGAATGAAGTACATAGGTTAATTATAGAAATACTGTATCTTATGTCAATGATGTGTCAGTGACAGATTAGTTTAACCTTTTTTTACTTACTATATGATTGTCATGTACTAACTGCCACACAACATGTCAAATGTCATGTACTGTCACACAACATATGTCAAATGTCATGTACTAACTGCCACACAAAGTTTTATGTCAAATGTCATGTACTAACTGCCACACAAAGTTTTATGTCAAATGTCATGTACTAACACACCAATTATTATGTCAATTATCATATTCCTTTTTTCACTCTTTAAGAAAAGGTCAAATACCTTACTACAAATTAAATAATTTAGTAGCAATTATATCAGGATATTTGGCAATTCTGATGACATAAAGTTTAATTATACAATACATTAGAACCTATGAAAGCACTGTGGTGAACATTTATATTACCTCCATGATACGTTTCTTGTACAACTTGATTTGTTCTGAAAAGATATATAATAAGATTCTATACTACTTCATCATAAACTAAAAGTGAAAATAAAATAATGATATTATTTAGTTTTAAAAACCAATGTCTGAGTGATTACCTCTACTGACCATTTCTCTATCATTCAACTCAATCAGACGCAGACCTTTTCTGTTAGATAGAGAATGTTTTCATTACACAGACACACTATTTTATTGATAATAACAATGTACTGATCAACTTATTCTATTCAAAATACTAATTAGTTGTCCCCAGTAGAGTATATATATATTTCCATATCACTTTTAACAATTATTTATAAAATCCAAACAGTCTGTAAACTCCCTGTAACTTGGAACGTGGTAGACTATAACTGAACTGCAGACTTTTATTTTAATAACTCTAAATGGGGCCTTTTATTTTGATAAAAAATGAAATCTTGATAAAGAACACTAGTGTTAAGTTAAAGCAATATAGAGAATTGATGTGTGTATAATTAGAATGTAAAATACTGTACATAAATATATCAGGTTAGCCATGCATGAAGGTTTAAGTTTTTTTTGTATATAGTATAAAAACAACAAAGTATTGTCAATTTATAAACATTTTGTGAACAAAAATAGTAAAATAATATCAAATATGGCTGATAGGGAGAAACATAAAACTCTCCTCAAACAGCTGCATGCTGATCTCAGAGATGAATTTGGCCACTGCAGGCACTGCTGCTGTATATACTGTGACTCAAGGAAGAGCCAATTTTCTTGAAATCAGTAAGAGAAATGTTATAGTCCACAGTAATATAAGTACAAGTAGTGTCATCTGATATAAAAGATAATATTAATCTTTATATGTCAAATAATATCCCATCAATTATAAGTAATAAGTTCTAAAATAAAGAAACTTAAGAGTAATTCAGTGTTTGTCGACTGATTGTGCAAATTAACATTATTTATACAACAACATATTCATTCCTTGTTCTAACAATGTATAGGTATTATGCATTGAGAGATTGTGTACTTATTCTATGTATTGCAATTATTTATATCTTACTCAGAAAAATTTGAGTCACGCTCTTGACCAGTTATGACACTGAAAGTTAGAAAAATAAATGTAATCAAAATAAAATAAGAATAAAGCTGTCATCAACATTATGACAAAACAGCATCATTATTAGGACAACAATGCCATCAACATTAGGACAACAATGTCATCAACATTAGGACATCAATGTCATCAACATTAGGACAATAATACCATCAACATTAGGACAATAATGTCATCAACATTAGGACAATATGCCAACAACATTAGGACAATAATGTCAACAATATTAGGACAATAATGTCAACAACATTAGGACAATAATGTCATCAACATTAGGACAACAATGGCATCAACATTAGGACAAGAATGTCATCAAGATAAGGACAACATTGTCATCAACATCAGGACAATGTCACCAACCATAAGAAAATGATGTCATTTCAATCAGAATCATCTTTAGTATTGTTTGAATGTCAGGCATGACAAATGTGTTGCATATTTCAGAGTTGGACAATAGATAACACATTCATTGTAAACTACTTACTCAACATCAGCTGATGACTCCATGATCTCACTGAAATATATACACACACATATTGTAAACTACTTACTCAACATCAGCTGATGACTCCATGGTCTCACTGAAATATATACACACACATATATTGTAAACTACTTACTCAACATCAGCTGATGACTCCATGGTCTCACTGAAATATATACACACACATATTGTAAACTACTTACTCAACATCAGCTGATGACTCCATGGTCTCACTGAAATATATACACACATATATTGTAAACTACTTACTCAACATCAGCTGATGACTCCATGGTCTCACTGAAATATATACACACACATATATTGTAAACTACTTACTCAACATCAGCTGATGACTCCATGGTCTCACTGAAATATATACACACATATATTGTAAACTACTTACTCAACATCAGCTGATGACTCCATGGTCTCACTGAAATATATACACACACACATATTGTAAACTACTTACTCAACATCAGCTGATGACTCCATGATCTCACTGAAATATATACACACACATATATTGTAAACTACTTACTCAACATCAGCTGATGACTCCATGGTCTCACTGAAATATATACACACACATATTGTAAACTACTTACTCAACATCAGCTGATGACTCCATGGTCTCACTGAAATATATACACACATATATTGTAAACTACTTACTCAACATCAGCTGATGACTCCATGGTCTCACTGAAATATATACACACACATATATTGTAAACTACTTACTCAACATCAGCTGATGACTCCATGGTCTCACTGAAATATATACACACATATATTGTAAACTACTTACTCAACATCAGCTGATGACTCCATGGTCTCACTGAAATATATACACACACACATATTGTAAACTACTTACTCAACATCAGCTGATGACTCCATGATCTCACTGAAATATATACACACACATATATTGTAAACTACTTACTCAACATCAGCTGATGACTCCATGGTCTCACTGAAATATATACACACACATATATTGTAAACTACTTACTCAACATCAGCTGATGACTCCATGGTCTCACTGAAATATATACACACACATATTGTAAACTACTTACTCAACATCAGCTGATGACTCCATGGTCTCACTGAAATATATACACACATATATTGTAAACTACTTACTCAACATCAGCTGATGACTCCATGGTCTCACTGAAATATATACACACACATATATTGTAAACTACTTACTCAACATCAGCTGATGACTCCATGGTCTCACTGAAAATATATACACACATATATTGTAAACTACTTACTCAACATCAGCAGCTGATGACTCCATGGTCTCACTGAAATATATATACACACACATATATTGTAAACTACTTACTCAACATCAGCTGATGACTCCATGATCTCACTGAAATATATACACACACATATATTGTAAACTACTTACTCAACATCAGCTGATGACTCCATGGTCTCACTGAAATATATACACACACATATTGTAAACTACTTACTCAACATCAGCTGATGACTCCATGGTCTCACTGAAATATATACACACACATATATTGTAAACTACTTACTCAACATCAGCTGATGACTCCATGGTCTCACTGAAATATATACACACACATATATTGTAAACTACTTACTCAACATCAGCTGATGACTCCATGGTCTCACTGAAATATATACACACATATATTGTAAACTACTTACTCAACATCAGCTGATGACTCCATGGTCTCACTGAAATATATACACACACACATATTGTAAACTACTTACTCAACATCAGCTGATGACTCCATGATCTCACTGAAATATATACACACACATATATTGTAAACTACTTACTCAACATCAGCTGATGACTCCATGGTCTCACTGAAATATATACACACACATATATTGTAAACTACTTACTCAACATCAGCTGATGACTCCATGGTCTCACTGAAATATATACACACATATATTGTAAACTACTTACTCAACATCAGCTGATGACTCCATGGTCTCACTGAAATATATACACACACATATATTGTAAACTACTTACTCAACATCAGCTGATGACTCCATGGTCTCACTGAAATATATACACACATATATTGTAAACTACTTACTCAACATCAGCTGATGACTCCATGGTCTCACTGAAATATATACACACACACATATTGTAAACTACTTACTCAACATCAGCTGATGACTCCATGATCTCACTGAAATATATACACACACATATATTGTAAACTACTTACTCAACATCAGCTGATGACTCCATGGTCTCACTGAAATATATACACACATATATATATATACATAGAACAATGTTTTAAAGTTCAGTCACAATGATAATTTAAATAGATCACTTTTATTAGTTTTCTGAAACACATACAATGTAAGTCCACACTTTCAATTTCTAATCATACAATGTATGTCTGTCTACACATGTAATTTCTAATCATACAATGTATGTCTGTCTACACATGTAATTTCTAATCATACAATGTATGTCTGTCTACACATGTAATTTCTAATCATACAATGTATGTCTGTCTACTCATGTAATTTCTAATCATACAATGTATGTCTGTCTACACTTTCAACTTCTAGTGTAGGTTATACTAATTAAAGATGATCTTACATAGGGGGCACTCTAAGGCTTTCACTGACTGTGGCCTCTTCAAGTTATAATTATTATTACACATGATGCTGAGAGCACCATGTATATGGAGCGGGCTCTCAAAGATCCAAAATGGATCAGATACTAATCTCCTCAAAACCATATAATATATTTACTGCTAAAATTGTATAGCTATGACTAAATCTTACAATAAAAGACAAAGGAAAAAAGCTCGAGGTAATAATCAAATGAAATTATTTTTCTGATAATATTTTTTTTTCACACTCTATTTTGTGTTATGGAAAGATTTTTTTTTCTTTTTCAACACGAATTTCTTTTATTGTTAAGTATGCATTTCATTAAATCAGATATCAAGTTACAAATATATATCAAGTATCAACTCTATTAGAATACACAATGAAATTTAAAGATCAAGAATATAAAAAAATTCAAGAGGAAGATATTACCTGAATTCAAAGGAGGATCTGAAAAAAACAATGTAGTCAATGTTATTGTAAACATCTATCTGATGAAACATAGATGATAAAAATATAAACAAAAACAACAGTTATAGCAACAATGTCAGCTGGATAAATGGAGAAGTTATAACATCATAGACAATCAGATGAAAATAAAACCCATTTACAACAACAATGATAGACAACACAGCATTTGGATCAACAATAACAGATAAAACATAAATAACACATCTATTGGATCAACAATGACAGATAAACATAAATCACACAACTATTGGAGCAACAATGACAGATAAACATAAATCACACAACTATTTGAGCAACAATGACAGATAAACATAAATAACACAACTATTTGAGCAACAATGACAGATAAACATAAATCACACAACTATTGGATCAACAATGACAGATAAACAACTATTGGATCATCAATGACAGATAAACATAAATCACACAACTATTGGATCAACAATGACAGATAAACATAAATCACACAACTATTGGATCAACAATGACAGATAAACATAAATCATACAACTATTGGAGCAACAATGACAGATAAACATAAATCACACAACTATTTTAGCAACAATGACAGATAAACATAAATCACACAACTATTGGATCAACAATGACAGATAAACATAAACCACACAACTATTGGATCAACAATGACAGATAAACATAAATCACACAACTATTGGAGCAACAATGACAGATAAACATAAATCAACAACTATTGGAGCAACAATGACAGATAAACATAAATCACACAACTATTTTAGCAACAATGACAGATAAACATAAATCATACAACTATTGGAGCAACAATGACAGATAAAATACAGCTGGAGCTTCAATGACAGCAATAAACATTTAAATCTGAAACAATGAAAGATACACACTGTTTTTTAGGTGCAGATTCCTCTCTAAGCAACCTCTGGTTCCGGTAATCAATTCTGGAATTTCAAAACATACCGAAATAGAGTTTATAGTAATAGTGTTTAGATTAGTCTACTTAATAGGGTGTTTTATGTATACTTTATTTTTAAATGTTTGTTTCTCAGAATGGAACAAACCAATAAGGAACCATTGATTGGAATTGAACTTTTCAAGTTTATCAAGTTATAACTGCTGCATCAGGTTACTAAGTGATATGATTTAAAATAGAAATAGTTAACTTTCATACCAGGCTAAATTTAAAATAGAAATAGTTAACTTTCATACCAGGCTAAATTTAAAATAGAAATAGTTAACTTTCATACCAGGCTAAATTTAAAATAGAAATAGTTAACTTTCATACCAGGCTAAATTTAAAATAGAAATAGTTAACTTTCATACCAGGCTAAATTTAAAATAGAAATAGTTAACTTTCATACCAGGCTAAATTTAAAATAGAAATAGTTAACTTTCATACCAGGCTAAATTTAAAATAGAAATAGTTAACTTTCATACCAGGCTAAATTTAAAATAGAAATAGTTAACTTTCATACCAGGCTAAATTTAAAATAGAAATAGTTAACTTTCATACCAGGCTAAATTTAAAATAGAAATAGTTAACTTTCATACCAGGCTAAATTTAAAATAGAAATAGTTAACTTTCATACCAGGCTAAATTTAAAATAGAAATAGTTAACTTTCATACCAGGCTAAATTTAAAAAAAGACTACATCCACAAATACTTACAGCTTTTTCCTGCTCCTGGATTAAAAAATTAATGAACGTAAAATTAAGATTGTGTTCATTGAAAAATAATAATTAGTCTAAAGTAAATGAGGTACATAACATGTTAAACTTATGTACTAGACAAATTAAGATTGTGTTCATTGAAAAATAATAATTAGTCTAAGTAAATGAGGTACATAACATGTTAAACTTATGTACTAGACAAATTAAGATTGTGTTCATTGAAAAATAATAATTAGTCTAAAGTAAATGAGGTACATAACATGTTAAACTTATGTACTAGACAAATTAAGATTGTGTTCATTGAAAAATAATAATTAGTCTAAAGTAAATGAGGTACATAACATGTTAAACTTATGTACTAGACAAATTAAGATTGTTTTCATTGACAAAATAATAATTAGTCTAAAGTAAATGAGGTACATAACAAGTTAAACTTATGTACAAGACAAAGTATGACCAGAGGGGTTCACTGCACAATGTGACATTTACAGTATAACCGGTATCATATGAATCAACAGTTATTATATGAATTGTCATAAACAGTAGAAAAGGTATGACCGTAAGTTGTTATATTTCAGTACAACATGTATGAACATAAGTTTTACCATATATAAAGTCTCATTTACAGTACAAAAATAAGTCAGTGTTTCTACTTACCATTTACCATAATACTGTTGTTGACGTCTCTCATAGAATTCCCTGAAATAAATAATATACAGTATTACTTTGTTTGCCTAAATATGTACATCAATGAAGTACAAACAAAAGACTCATTACATGTACATTGTAAAAGATACTAAAATACAGTCTTCTATACTTACATGACCAACAAAAGACTAAGTATATTGTTCAACACTTACATAACTTTGAGAGCTCCACATCGCCAGTGTCGCCTTGTCGCAGATTCACGGATACTGAGACTGACAAAGTACAATGTTGTTAAGATAATCTTGTCAGTTTATGGATAATGACAGGGTGAAATAGAAATTGAAAGGCCATGAAACAAAAAAAAAAGGAGACTAAAATAACAGTTGTCATCTCCTTTTATGTACATATTAATATTTCTCTCATATGCATATTTGAAAAACAAAATAACAACAAAACAAAGAAACTTAGACCAAGGGTTTATTATAAACTGAATATCCACTGGTAAACTATACATAGTCTTATCTCAGTTTATGTGCATTATCTGTCCAAAAAACAAAAAAATTATAAGAAACAAATCATTTATTTTCAAATGAAACAATATAATTCAATTCACTGTTCTATCTATTCAAAATACACAACAACAAATTTTATGGAGAGATAAAAAATTCTCTATAGATACATGACCTTAATGAACACTTTAGAGAGTTTTTTTTAATTTGGGATAATTCTCCTTGGCAAATCAAAGACCACATAAGGGGTGGGAGGGGCAGATTTTGTAGTTTGGAAAGTGACTCCCATAACTAAGGAGCAAGATCAATGAAGCCTTAAATATATATATATGTTGAGAGGACTAACTCTAAGAACTTATAATCAAACTTGCAAACAACGCATAGCTATGGCACAGAGAAGAGGCTAGAAGTGTTAAACACCACAGTGAAAGCAAAAGCCAAGCTTGCACAAAGTCTGGGAATGGTGGGAGCCTTCAGATACTTGGGCTCCACACTCATCATTGGCAGAACATGCAGAACATGCAGAACTGACATCTTATCTGCACTTGAATTGCTATAGCCATTGCAGCTATGACCAGACTTGACTAGACCTGGAAAAACAGGACCAGCTTCAGCGCAAAACATATATTTAATAAGCCATTGGTGACCTTTGTCATGCTCTATTATGTACACATCCCAAAGACTACATACTGATGCAGAACGATGATTAAAGTCTCTGAAGAAATGGATTTTATAACCAAAACCTTTCTAAGTAAAAATCTTAGTAGCTTGGTTACCCTGGTTAACTCCTGGATATTGGAGAAAAGGAAAACTGACATGGTTGGGCCATGTCTCACGTCTCAATATCTTCTGTAAACTATAATATATTGTGTATCTATTAGAGTTTATTAGACTAAATGTGTTTCTTTAAGATTTATAATAATTTAATTCATTTTTTCTTTATTATTTAAAAAGTGTAGTTCAAATATTTTAGTGTTCTTCCTTTAATCTAGAAATATAAATTGCTTTAAAAGAAAATACTGGAAGGAAGGATGTTTATTTCGAGAAATGAATCGTTCCCTGCAAAAAAGGGTAGATCATTACTGTTGATGGATTTTTGGACATAGGGATATATTTGGTTTCTCCAGGCAAAATTACCTGTTGGAACCCATTTAACATCTGATTTGTCTAGTTTGTCTATCAATAAGAGCATTTTTGGCCAACAGGGTTGGAAGGAAATAGGTTGCAGGAATGAATATTTGTAGGAAGAAATCTCTAGGAAAGTATACGGAAAGAATACTTTAAAAAAATGTATGCTAAAACTGAAATTTTCTAATGCTCTTTAGGCTTACTCAACCATCAAATGTCCCCCATGGTGAAAAACACTGACATAGTTTTCAAAATTAGCACAAAACTTACATGGTTGATTAATAAAAAAACAAAAAGACTAATTAAATTGACAAAAGCTAACGAATAACTGTAATAACAATGTAGTTTATGCATTGCTATTGTATATAAAAATAGATTAAAATTTAGTCAAAATTATAACAGAATACAACTGACCTGTCCAGTTCGTAGAAGTAAAAATCTATTGCCAACAGAATTAGAGACAAAAGAGTTGTTGAGCCAGCTATGAGTGGGGCTAGGATAGATCTCTGCCTGAAACAACATATCAAATATAATCTATATCAGGGTGGCAAATATGTGGGAAGCCTGCTATACTAAGAATGACAAACAATTGTCCTGGCACAACAAAGAATGAAAAGTTAACAAAAAAATAATATATATATTATAAAAATTACTATTAAACCATAAGGTATTGGCTTGCACAAAAAGTTTCATTTTAAATGGCTCTAATTTTTGGAAGTGCAAAATAGCTTCTTTCAATTTGCTTTGTTTTTGGCACTATCCTATTTACTGTGTCTGATTTATTTGAAACATTTTAGTGCTGTATGTCTCTATATTTAATGTTATGTTTTGTGTCTAGCACTAATGTTATGTTGTCAGTGTTGTGAGTTAAATAAATAAAATATATTAAAAACTATTATTATAAACAATTAGACTCATGGAGTTAAAATGATTTAAACTAGTCTATCTATGATGATGATGGGCCAATATGATGGAATTATGTGTGGCTCCTAATGATCTAGTTTTTCTTATCATTCTATTACTTTTGTTCACTAAATCTGAAAAATTGACTTAAGTGTGACTCAATAAAATATATTTTGCTTTAAAACCAAAACAGAAAAAACTTTCATTTTCCTTATGCATACCCACCCCTGATGAACCACTTAGCCTGAACATCCAGCTAAATGACAAATTAATAAAAACTACAAAAAATAATTTTGAATATTATAAACTGTTTATACTACACTTAAAAAACATTATGACATAGCTATTTCCTTACGAACAGCAATAGTTTTATAAAATTATTCTATTTACAGTAGGCTAAAACTTTTTGCTGCACAGGTTTATATTAAAATCAATTGAATATCTTAATTTTATTTTTGAAGAAGTAAAAAAATATATTTTTATAGGGTAATAAACACTAGATGTGCAAAAAAAATGTGATAATGTTAACTTGTTTGGTAAAGCATTATAAAAAGTATAAATGGATAGAAACCGAGGCCAATTAAAGGAGAATAACAAATAACATTATGTTAAGGTCCCCAATATTTTCTTCTGTACCCAAGGCCTCTACGGACATAAATCAGCCTCTGGATGATATGTAACTGTGGCATGTCACTGTACAATTCAAACATCTACATAAAGATCTAATTTACAGTAACAGATGCTTACATAAAGAAGTCCACTTCGCAAACAATGGCATCAGGTGCTGTCCAGGTACCATTAATACAGGAACTAAATTGTTCACCAGAGACTTGATGGAAGTTTTTCAAACATGTAAACTGGACAGTGAACTCACTGATACACTCATACATGTAGTACCTGTCCCTGTGATCAAGAGATATACACTGAAAATGACATTTATCTTAACTTTATATGAATAAAAAAAATTAATTAAACTTTTGATGCGACTTTACAATATATTCCAATTTAAAGAAAAATAAGCTTGCCTGGATAGCATTAATATTTTTACAAAATACATTTATTTCTCATGATAAATTGACCATTTCCAAAACCTTATGGTATTTATTACTCACATTGTTTTATACACTGGACAACTTAAAATATCACATTCCTCTAACGATGCCATGGAACGTATTTTAACAGCAAGCTATCTGGAATACAATATTTTATACACGAAGTTGTAATAGACCTTAAGAGAACAGACAAAAAAAAACAATAACAAATAAATGCATTCTATCTTTAAAAATGAACTTATAAGAAATTCAAAGCAGAGAATAATTAATGTAAAAAATTAAAGATAAAAGTAATTCAGATGAGTAACACTAGTAAGACAGCTTATCAGCAGACGCCTTCAGCAATGGCGAATTAGATAGATCGTGTCTTTTTGTTTAAATGATATGTTAATTTATAGTGTAAATAAAGTTTGCATTTTGTGAAAATTGAAATGCTGTTTATACTCTGTACTCAATATAATATAATCACGTCTTTTCGTTTAGTGGTTTTAAAAAGCTGCCGTAAGATTTAAAATTGACTACGATTAACACTCCTTGTTTACGTTTTTGGTAGCCAGATTTTTCTACATTTGATAACACAATATACTTTGTGTTAAAAATAATAATAACCCCAATCCATCACCTTTTAACCTTTTTATTAAGATTTTTCGACATTGATAATAAAACTGGGCTAACTAATAGTTTCAGTCTGTAATGGGATCTAGGTCATTTTTTTCTCGTTTTATTTACTTTTTAAATACATAAACCACTTAGTACATTTACCATATAAATACAACGGCGTTGTTAAAATATATGCTATAAAATACACACTTTAACTACTTATAACAAATTATCAAAATACATCATGTGCTTATGTGTTGGTTAGCTACTTGTCCTTAACCTACTTGTGGGTGCTTGTTTCCAATACTACAATATTCAAAACAACAAATATTAGATTTTCGAATATGACTTTCTGAAATTTGTTTAGTTAGGATATAAAGGATTCACTGTACTCAGGCACGGTAGGCATCATATCCCGGGCACTACACACAAAGGGGCGCCTAATGGTATATTTTGCATATGGTTTTCGAATGGGGGAGGCGCTAAAAAGGTATTAAAATGTATTAAAAAGGTATTAAAAAGGTATTGTGCCCCGGGCGCGAGTTAAGCAGTACCTATTATATATTTCTTTTCACCTTATTGAATTTATTCACTTACCGATTTGCATTAGAGTTTCAGCTAAGAACCTTTAAATGTTTAACATTTTAACATTCATGGAACAATAACCTGTAATACATAATTGCGATTTTACATATAGTATAAATATAAATATTTATTCTTTTTGCTTTTTTATGTCTTCTCTAGGATGATGGTCATAAAGACAGTCGTAAATGTCCAGTTCACGAGGCTACTACATGTGGACAGTTAGCCGTATTAAAGCTATTTGTCTATCATGACATCACTTGTCTTAAAGCCAAAGATGGTGACGGCCTTGAACCCATTAATCTTGCGCTGAGAAACAAAATAAAAGATTGTGCATTGCTCCTGGTTTCTAAGCAATGGTCAAAAATCAACATCACTAGAACGTTTGCCGTGAGACTTGGTACCTATGCATTACTTAAGCTTGGTGCAATAGGGCCAAAGAACGTGTTCTTCTGAAATATGGTGTGGGTAAATCTTCGCTCAAACAGAGAACATTCTACGGTGGGGCAATGGTACCATGGGATCCTGGTGGATGGGTTTTCAAAAAGCCGTATGAATGGCAAATCAAAAGCTCTTCTTCAAAAAGAGGAGAAGATGGTCAGAGAAGAGCAAAGGAAATCACGCCGCTACTTTGTTAGTCAGGAAGAACTTTGTTCGACCAGCGGGGAGGATCCAGATATTTTAGAACTTTGATTACACTCACAACATGAAGAGCCAACAGAGAGGTCATGTTAGTTTATCGAGTGGAATCGGTCATACGAGCTGGATCAATGGATAACTAGCGAGAGGGTAAATATTTTATAATATTACTGTTTGTATTAGAATATTTTTGTATACAGTCACACATCTAGAGATTTTCCTTCAAAATTTGTATACTGAACTGTTTCAAACAAATAAATACACTTGATAAAAGTTAATATTTCAACGTTCTCATATAGTTGTTGCTGTATCTACAGGTGAAATGAACTATACTATCAAACGAAACATTACTTTTACTTCGATAAGAAACTCAAGTATCAAATCAGAAGTAACGCTTACCTACACTACAATCTAACATTAGTCAAAGACCTGAGGCTCAACAGAAGTAAAATATATTTATGATAAAGAGAATACTCATTTGATTGGTTACTCAAAGGCCCATACTTTCAGACTATCTCAACTTCTCAAATCCCGAAAAATGCAGAACATATGACAAAACAATTCAGGGGAACAGTAGCAGATACCAGAAGTGATCAGCTGGCAACAAGTGGTGCAGGAATTGACCAACCGTCAATAACTATTGCTGACCTCTCTGACTTCAGTTACTTCGTTAAACAATGACGTCATCTCAGAAGATGAATATAAAACTGGTAGAAAAAAAGAAAAAAGAAAGGATCGTATATCTGACGTCCTGTTGGTGGCCAAATCTAAATCCAATGAGGGCGGGGTTCCTCTACCTCTGGTCAGCAACGAGCAATCACGTCGTCCATTTTATTATCACCAAGGTCAGAGAGAAGATGTTCTTGTGGAATCAACGATGGGGCTGCTAGCAAAATATAAGGGGACACAAGCAGGAGAGGGTCAAATCTCTAACTCTTGCAAAAACATTTACTGGCAAGCCATGGCTTGGCCAGAAGAGTGGCTCTAACTGTAACAAACAATTCTTTGAAATGCATGTTAGTTGTGTCAAGTCTCAACAATGAAAACTGTTAGTTGTGTCAGAGACTCAATAATGAAAACAGTTAGTTGTGTCAGAGACTCAATAATGACTGTTAGTTGTGAGAGACTCAACAATGAAAACTGTTAGTTGTGTCAGTATCAACAATAAAGAAAACTGTTAGTTGTCAGAGACTCAACAATGAAAACTGTTAGTTGTGTCAGAGACTCAACAATGACTATTAGTTGTGTTGAAGACTCAACAATGAAAACTGTTAGTTGTGTCAGTATCAACAATGAAAACTGTTAGTTGTGTCAGAGACTCAATAATGAAAACTGTTAGTTGTGTCAGAGACTCAATAATGAAAACTGTTAGTTGTGTCAGAGACTCAATAATGAAAACTGTTAGTTGTGTCAGATACTCAATAATGAAAACTGTTAGTTGTGTCAGAGACTTAATAATGAAAACAACTCAAGTATTGAATGTTATTATGATTAAAAATATGACATTAGTTGAGTAACAGCTCTTTATGTCATTTTCTTTCTTTGTGACGAATAGATTTTTAATATTAGTGTAGACACTAGGTGGGAAAAGTCGGGAGGAACGAGCCCCCCTTCCCTCTCGACATAAATTTCCCAAGTATGATTGGATTCAAACGGACGTCAATTAGAAAATAGTTTACAAACCGTCATCTATAGATATCTGAAGTGTGTATATTTGTAAAAGAACACATCATTTATAGTTATCTAGATTTCCGTATATTCTTCTTTTTAAAGATTTGGTCTAATTAAAAAATAAACACCGATACTATTTGTAAGATTGTTTGTCATATATGTTGGTACATTATATTTAAAAGATAAAATTACACACATGTTGAATTTTTCAATACAAGTTGGAACATTACATATATTTTGTAGGGATTTTAATAATAAATATTTTAAAATTAGTGTTGAACACAGGCCTAATTCATTTTTTATATTTACATTACGATTTCCACAATTTTTCTTTATAAGGTATATTGAGGATCCTCTTTCTACAGGTAGAGTCTGAAATAACACAATATTTATATGTAGAGTCTGAAATAACACAATATTTATATGTAGAGTCTGAAATAACACAATATTTATATGTAGAGTCTGATATAACACAATATTTATATGTAGAGTCTGAAATAACACAATATTAAATGTAGAGTCTGAAATAACACAATATTTATATGTAGAGTCTGATATAACACAATATTTATATGTATAGTCTGATGTAAACAAAAATATTTATATGTAGGGTCCAGGGCTGTTAGTATGGAAGTATCGGTATCGGCCAATACAGTAACGGCGATACTTTTTTAGTATTAGTTGCTGTATTGCCGATTCTTTTTATCAAGTATTGATTTGTGTATCGCCGATACATTTTAAACGAAAACATTTCGATACTCGATACCAATACTTTTCTATTGCCACTATTAACTTTTCGCAAAAACAATAGCGATTTTAATACCTTGTTCTAAGAGTAATCTACATAAATTCAATCACTACTAGTAGTCATAGCCATCAACACTACCAATATTAACACCACCTACCTCCCCACCACAACTACGGTTGGCGAGTTAAAGGAAAAATTAAATTTTAATTTTCTTTTCAAGTTTTTGCTTTGCGCGCCGATATCTATAAATGTTATTCTTATATTCTTTCATTCATTTACTTTCTTCTCAACTATTTGTCTTGGCGATACTCTTTTCGTGAAGTATTGGCATTGGTATTGACAATACAATTTAAGAGTATTGTTAACAACCCTGTTCAAGACCGTGAAAATGATACAGCACGCGCTCGGTTGTGTGAGTCTACTATTTCTGTATTATAATGAACATTAAAGTGAATGTACGTACACCTGTCTATTGTCTGTGTCTACTATTTCTGTATTATAATGAACATTAAAGTGAATGTACGTACACCTGTCTATTGTCTGTGTCTACTATTTCTGTATTACAATGAACATTAAAGTGAATGTACGTACACCTGTCTATTGTCTGTGTCTATATTTCTGTATTATAATGAACATTAAAGTGAATGTACGTACACCTGTCTATTGTCTGTGTCTACTATTTCTGTATTATAATGAACATTAAAGTGAATGTACGTACACCTGTCTATTGTCTGTGTCTACTATTTCTGTATTACAATGAACATTAAAGTGAATGTACGTACACCTGTCTATTGTCTGTGTCTACTATTTCTGTATTATAATGAACATTAAAGTGAATGTACGTACACCTGTCTATTGTCTGTGTCTATTTCTGTATTACAATGAGCATTACAGTGAATGTACATACACCTGTCTATTGTCTGTGTCTACTATTTCTGTATTACAATGAACATTAAAATGAATGTACGTACACCTGTCTATTGTCTGTGTCTACTATTTCTGTATTACATGAACATTAAAGTGATTGTACATACACCTGTCTATTGTCTGTCTCTACTATTTCTGTATTACAATGAACATTAAAGTGAATGTACGTACACCCTGTCTATTGTCTGTGTCACTATTTCTGTATTACAATGAACATTAAAGTGAATGTACGTACACCTGTCTATTGTCTGTCTCTACTATTTCTGTATTACAATGAACATTAAAGTGAATGTACGTACACCCGTCTATTGTCCGTGTCTACTATTTCTATTACAATTAACATTAAAGTGAATGTACGTACACCTGTCTATTGTCTGTGTCTACTATTTCTGTATGCACAATGAACATTAAAGTGAATGTACGTACATCGGTCTATTGTCTGTCTCTACTATTTCTGTATTACAATGAACATTAAAGTGAATGTACGTACACCTGTCTATTGTCTGTGTCTACTATTTCTGTATTACAATGAACATTAAAGTGAATGTACGTACACCTGTCTATTGTCCGTGTCTACTATTTCTATATTATAGTGAACATTAAAGTGAATGTACTTACACTGGTATTCAAGAAACCCCGCTAATCCTCAACACCAGGCACGGCTATCGACCACTCCATTTTTTAATCGCGTGTTGTGAAACCAGGTAGTCAGGGACAGTAGTTAAATATACATGAATAAAAATATTATATTTGTAGCATGTAATGTCTTTTTCTCTTATTTTTCGTCATATTGGGTAATTCGAGTGTAATTGTGACTTAATGGTGCTATTTCATAGTTATGAGCTCTACTGTTTTAAAAAAGTACAAAGGAGGTCGTTGACAAGCTTTCTATGTCTTAACTGCAAAAATATTTCATTTATAAATAAAGAACCCTACTTCGCGGAAATTAATGTATCACGTTAGAGTATGTAACTGATTAATGTATCACGTTAGAGTATGTAACTCAGCCCCGTAGCGTGAAATTAACTTAGGGGCCAGGCATTCAACAGCAGGGGCCAGTCATTCAACAGCAGGGGCCAGGCAATAGGGGGGGACAGGTAACACATTTTACTAAGTAGAACAAATAAGCAGGGGGATCCAGCAAAACTGATTAATGTATCACGTTAGAGTATGTAACTGATTAATGTATTACGTTAGAGTATGTAAATGATTAATGTATTACGTTAGAGTATGTAACTGATTAATGTATCACGTTAGAGTATGTATGATTATGTATCACGTTAGAGTATGTAACTGATTAATGCATTACGTTAGGTATAACTGATTAATGTATCACGTTAGAGTATGTAACTGATTAATGTATCACGTTAGAGTATGTAACTGATTAATGTATTACGTTAGAGTATGTAACTGATTAATGTATTACGTTAGAGTATGTAACTGATTAATGTATTACGTTAGAGTATGTAACTGATTAATGTATTACGTTAGAGTATGTAACTGATTAATGTATTACGTTAGAGTATGTAACTGATTAATCGCGATAAATGATTGATTGTACATATCATTTCTCTGTTCGTCAAATAAATATTGAAAATAGCTAGATTGTTGGAAAAATTATATGGCACTTTTCCTAATATATATATATATATATATATATATATATATATATATATATATATATATATATATATATATACAGTGCTTTTTGCTGAAAATTTTGCACTTAAACGGCGTACCGGCATCTTTTTCAATGTGGGAAAAAATTATTACTTTTCTTGTATTTTAACGTTTATTATTCATTTATTTTATTATTAATTTGTTAAATTGAATTATTTTAAAATAGTATCTTTGCAGTTGTGATTTAGCTTGCATCGAGGTGCGAACTGGTAGTTAAAAGTTAGGCAATCTCTCACTGAGTACCGACCATGGGCGTCGCTAGAAATTTTTCCAGGTCGGGGGGGGTAGGCAAAATACACATTTTTTTTAATATAACTGACAATATCATAAATGTTCAATACAATTATTTATATTGACATAAATAAATGCATTTGAAAATTCAAACATTTTGACAACAAACACAAGAAGGTTTCGATTTTAATTTTTTTTTCTAAATTTGGCCTTTTATAACTTGATTGACCTTCAAAATACTCTTGGCATTCAGCTTTTTTTATCTGGCAACTCTTGTTGGTTTATAATCTTCTGCCACTGAGTGAATTTTTTAATTAATGCTAAATTAATTTAGACCCCTGATAAAAAGTATGATTTTAGAGCTAACAATGATGGAAACAGAGTTTTTAGATATGCATGGTTATCAGACTATTCACCGTCGCTTGTATGTTAAAAGGTGCCTTTTGCAAATATTGCGTGTTGTTTCCGCAAAGTAATTCGAGCAAATCAGGGGCATTTGTCATCAAACCATGCACGAAAAATTTAAAGATTTCAACGAAGATGCAATTAGTCAGATTCAAAGCATATGGCACAAAGACTCATGAAGATGCAAGCAATTTTGTTGTATGATTGGAAGCCAAACAGTTTCTATAGATCAGCAGTTGAACTCATCATTTAGAAGACACTTTCAAGAATCGTAACTAACTGGGTCCCATCATTTCTACAATCCTATTTTGCGGCATGCATGATTTAGCACTTCGTGGAAAAGGATAAATTCTGGTAATTTTATGACCTGATTCTTGGTAGTTATTTGTCCTTGGTTCTTGCAGTGCTAAGTATATCTCGGCAAATATGCAAAACACTATAATCGAAATTTGTGGTCTCTCTTGCGGAACATTGTTCGTGAACAAATAATTCAGTTGCATTTTCTACACTTGCCAACGAGGTAACTGACATTTCAGGCATTGAGCAGATGTCACTTGGTGTTAGATTTGTCGAAGAACAAAATGGGAAAATGGTGATTACAGAAGAATTCCTAGATATGTTCCTATTTTTGTTGTTTGTTTAGTTATCATTCAAAAACAATATCAAAGCTAGAAGCTGTGACCCAAAAATACAGTCAGTGCATTTAGATTTACTGGCAGTACAAATATACATTGAAGAATTGTCGAAGTCATTGGGTGTTGATAGACATAATTGTATGAGAGGTATAAGGATATTTTAGTTACAAAAGGTGTTATCAGGTGACATTGGTGTCGACATTCAACCTCTACGAAAAGCTGGAAGACAAATGAACAGGAAAATCCAGTTGATTTGCCTGAGGATTATTCTTAGAAAAACTTTTTATACCCTACCTTCATTCTATTATATCATCGCTGAAGAAAATTCCCCTTTTAGTTTTGAATCCCTTTTGATGACAAAACTGGAAACTCGCATTTTAAGGATCAAGCCAGGGCTATTGCTTTGATATGTGAGGTTTTAGATGAACCTATTTTCCCCTGATTAAGACGGCTTTTTGACAGCATTGGCTCTTCCAGTGTGTGAAGATCCTGTAAGGATGAGATGACACCACTAATGGGACGGTTTTTATGGTGCCTCTTTCATTCGCACAATAGCGATAGTGCAATGGTCATGGAGGCATCACGGGAGATTAGCAGGGACTTTAGCATAGAAATATCCATTGGTCCTCACCGGAGTCGAACCAGGACCCTCAAGTCGACAGTCAGTGCTTTATCACACGCCCATCCGTCCCTGGTTCTTCCAGTAACAACAGCATAATCAAGAAATCATTTAGCACTCCAAGCGTAAAAACTTGACTACGCTCAGCAACTGGTGCTGATCGTGTATTTGGTCTTTGTATGATGAGTATCAATTTTTTAAAATGTTATCGATCGATATGAACAAATACCAAGACTTTACAATTTTTTGTTGAAATAAATAGTTTAAAATTACAATATTATTGCTGTATCAGTGTAATTTATAATTTTATTCTCTATTTTAATAGTATAATAAATGTTCGACTCTGAAACCATTATTTTAAAAATTATAATAATGTAATCAGTTATACTTGCAGATATATTTCTTTTTTATGTTTGATATATGTACACTGTCTTCAATGTAATAAACGTTAAGGAAATTTAGTTCAGTTTTATTATGACAGCTTTATGACATTTTTCAAAAATGTAAGGGGGTGCAGGCCTTTGCCCCCGAATACGCCTACATGGTACGTTTGTGTACA
>JAGDYQ010000100.1:3897269-3996792 GCA_021962125.1 Bulinus truncatus | reverse complement strand
TTTTTCTCCCAACTCAAAAGGAACCTCGACTAAGTCAGTTTTAGAGCGATATGTCCATATTATAGGTCCATTTAGGTCTTTTCAGTCAGTACTTATTTTTTAAATCATTTTTTTTTATTCTAGCAATTTCAATCGTAAATATGACCATGCAAACCACTGCAAATCAAAGCCTGCAATCACAGCTGTTAAACGAAAATTGTCCGCGAATCAACGATGTGTTATTGTTGTCATTCTTCACTGCTAAATACAGACACATGTGAAATAATAAGGCTAACAACGAACAGCAATTTTTAAAATATTTAAATTTCGTCAAAAATGAGTTAAATTTTTGAACGTATATAGTCCTTTTTTGGGATCCCGGGATAAGAGAAATTTTCCGGGAAGTGTTTAATGAGTTAAAATTCGGCTGTGATCTCAGGAACCCGCTATCCCGGGAGAGAAATCCTACCCAAAACAAGTGCTCGCCAAGAAGTCCCAGGCCAGCAGTTCCCTGTCTAACACACACACACACACACTGATTGATATCATAGCTAGCAACACACACACTGATCCACATCATAGCTAAAAACACACACACTGATTCACACCATAGCTAACAACACACACACACACACTGATGTACACCATAGCTAACAACATACACACTGATGCACACCATAGCTAACAACTCACGCACTGATGTACACCATAGCTAACAAAACACACACACACACACTGATATAACCATAGCTAACAATACACACACACACTGATGTACACCATAGCTAACAACACACCCACACACACATTGATGTACACCATAGCTAACAACACACACACACACACTGATGCACACCATAGCTAACAACACACACACACACTGATGTACACCATAGCTAACAACACACACACACACTGATGCACACCATAGCTAACAATACACACTGATGTACATCATAGCTAACAGCACACACACACTGATGTACACCATAGCTAACAACACACACACACACACACTGATGTACACCATAGCTAACAACACACACGCACTGATGCACACCATAGCTAACAACACACACACACACTGATGTACACCATAGCTAACAACACACACACACACTGATGTACACCATAGCTAACAACACACACACTGATGTACACCATAGCTAACAAACACACACAAACATTGATTCACACCATAGCTAACAACACATACACGCACACTGATGTACACCATAGCTAACAACACACACACTGATGTACACCATAGCTAACAACATACACAAACATTGATTCACACCATAGCTAACAACACACACACTGATGTACACCATAGCTAACAACACACACACGTACACCCAACAGCAATACCCTACGTTGGCATCATTTGACAAAACTCGGCTCTATTTCAAGTGCTGGGTGCCCGAGCTTACCCCCAGGCAGCAAGGAGGCACCGCGCATCATGTGGTCACGTGTCCTTCGGTAGTGTCTGGCCGTCATCTAAGGCGGAGTTCCAGGGGTGCTGGTATACGTCCGTGGCTAAGCAAATTGTTCCCGGTGGGGTGAAGGGAGGGCGTGGATTGGTTGTTGGATTTATTACATTTACACGTAGGTGAGAGACTGGGGATCAAGGGCGTGCTTTTCGTTTCCCAAGAAAGAAAAAGAAAGAAAAAGAACCGTAGAGTGAATTAATTAATAAATGAACATTACAATAAGCGTACAGAATAATTAGAGACAGAACATGCAAAATGGTTTTGATAGAAGTCTTCCCTTTATCATTTATCATTTTTTTTTTAATGAACTAACAATAAAAAAAATTTAAAAACCTTTACAATTACATTTTTAATGCAGACAGACTAACAGACAAACAGACCAAGACATAAAAGATAGATAGAAATAGATAGATAGACAGACAGACAGATAGATAGATAGATAGATAGATAGATGAACAGATAGATAGATAGATAGATAGACAGACAGACAGTACAGACAGACAGACAGACAGACAGGTAGACAGATAGATAGATAGATAGATAGATAGATAGATAGATAGATAGACAGACAGACAGACAGACAGACAACCTGACAGACAGACAGACAGACAGACAGACAGACAGACAGACAGAAAGACAGACAGACAGGCAGGCAGGTAGGTTGGTTGGTTGGTTGGATTTACAGGTTGGTTGGTAGGTAGGTAGGTAGGTAGGTAGGTAGGTAGGTAGATATGTAAATATGTAGGTAGGTAGTTGAATCAGTAAAAAAAATACGTAGGTATATACAAGAGGGTTGCTGTTGTTGTTGTCTTAAATTCTAAGAAATAAAACAAGATCCTAACTGCGAGACTTGATTTAAATTTAATTTACAGGGTCCTAAAAAGATTAACTTTTATCTTTTCATTGAACACGAGAACACTCCACTGTCACAAGACATTTTTTTTTTCACTTAGAACTCCCCCCCACCACACCCCCACCCCCGCCCGTTTCGTCCTTTTTTTTTTCTATATATCAAGCTCGAGTTCAAACGCTTCACGGCACCCCTGCAAGTTTTTCCATTACTTGGCATGAAAAGGTATCGTAGCTAAACTGTATTGGGGGCTGCTCCGCGTACAAAATCCACTAGGTTTATGATGTTACATTAAACCTAATTAATCACTATCCTCGCGGTCAACAAAAGGCTCTATTCACGTTCGCCCATTTGCGAGCCTGTTACGTAAATATTTAGAGCCGTCACCAAATATTTAGCGCCGGGTACGATTTAAAAAAAATAAAAAAAAGAAATCCATGTGAGTCTTCTACCTTTTGCGTTCCCTTCCCCCCCCCCACCCCCCTTCTTTGTGTTTTTTGCTTCCGTGAGTTGGATCAGACTTTGCTTTCAGAATTTTCCTTTTTTTTTCCAGAGTTTTAGACAGAGTGAAAGGCTTAGTGTCAGTTACTTGGGACTGTCGTTGTGTATGGAATACTGGATGGGAGGATGGGAGTGAAGGTGGGGGGGAAGGGGAAGAAGAAGGCCTCAGGCTCACGTGCGGACTGGACGCCAGCCTTGATTTCCGCCTAGCTAGGACTTTGTAGAGACAATAGTGGCCGGACTTGACGGGCAGCTTCTGGATCATCTCGCTGTGTACAATACCTGGAGACGGCGTTAACAGTTGCACTTTCGCCTTCAGGCACCTCAACCTCATAACTTCCAGAGAGAAAGGGGGGGAAGGAAAGGTTTTGATAATAATGTCCTTGATACGAGTGGGAATTGTCTGCAATTTCAATAAGTCTGCTAATTCAATGTTGACGGATTAGGTCTGTAACCCAAGGGGAAAAAAAGTCACTTTGAATGATTTGAATGAAACGTGCCTGGCTGTCTACTTCCTCCTTTAAATCCATGAACATATCCAAAATTTAGACTTAGACCCATAAGCCAGAAAACAAAATATTTTATATCAATTACTTTATAAATATTATTTCGTATAGGGCAATAAATGTAAATACTAATACAATTCTTCATATCCTACTTTACAAATAAAAACAATATGGAGACATTGTAAAGTTTCTCAGAAGTAGAATCTGCAAAAATCATCTTTTTTAAAAAAACTGTTTCGTACTCTCTTCATTTCAATGGGGCGACTATTTAATGTATTTACATTAGTAATACTTGGCCATGTTTTTTTTTAATCAACATTATTTCTTAAATGATAGCTTCTCCTATATCTGCGTGCAATTTTTGTAGTACAATAACTTTGTTGTACAACATCTAGTACTATAACTTTTGTAGTACACTAACCATTTTAGGAACAATCAGAATAGTTGCCTAACACACACTAGATGAAACCTACAACTCAGTGCAAGACAAGAAAGAAAAAATAAAAAAAGGAAGGCCGAAAAAAATAACACGGAAAAGAATAGTTGAAAGTGAAATAAAAGAGGCAGGGGTGTTTTGGACCCAGCTCAAGAAGACTGACATAAACCTTGTCCACTTGCGAGTTACTGTAGTCAGTGGCGCAACCAGCAAAAAATGCTGGGGGCGGGGGGGGGGGACTCACATATAAAAATAACGATACGGCCTGTAGAGGCCTTATAATCCTACATTAGAGTAAAGTGGGGAAGATGAGGAAAGTGAGTTATACTGGATTTGCTAATCTGAAATTATTTTAACTTTGGCAGAGTGGTGATATCCCTGCGGTCTGCATTTTTCAAGAACACACTTTATGATTGAGCGACAGATTATTTCTATAAATCAAATGCTTATCCCACCTTTCGATTAGGTTAAGTAATAAAGAAGATGAGCATCTGCCCATCTAGGCCGATAGAAAGATTTTCCTTATCACTATATTTTCATGAAAGAGAAGTCTTTCATTCAGTTGAGTTCTAGTGTGGAGAAACAGCCCAATAAATACATTGAGAGAGAGTAAAACTATAGATAGACAGAAATAAGTGAACAGAAATAAAAATCTGCCCATCAGTCAACAGAGAGAGAGAGAGAGAGAGAGAGAGAGAGAGAGAGAGTCTGTCCATCAGCCGACAGAAAGAGCGTCTGCCCATCAGTCAACAGCGAGAGAGTCTGTCCAGTCGTTAAAAAAAAAGAGAATCTGTCCATCAGCCGACAGAAAGAGAGTCTATCCAGTAGTTGAAAGAAAGAAAGTCTGCCCATCAGTCGACAGAAAGAGAGTCTGCCCATCAGTCGACAGTCTTCCCAGCCATTCAACACCAGCAAACGTCAATAATCCAATAAAACCAACAAAAACCTGGAGTCGGCCATGTTTTATATGACCCGGAAAGCTGTAAACATTTTAGAGAAATAAATTACTTGCGCACCAGTGGTCCCAACAGAAACATCAATGAACAATAAATCTTTCTTGCAGAGAGATTCTGTGTCATTAAAATTCGGCATAATGTTGACATTGATATTTGATACAATACTTTCTCACAGCTTCCACTTCCTACTTAGAAGGCTGAAATCTCTGGAGATTTTGTTGTTTTTTCAGTGTATTTTTAATTTATGTAGGTGACACACAAAATGTCAATATTTGCCTTTTTTCTTTTCCTTTTATTTATTTTTTGTGTGTGTATGACATGCATAGATATATCACTTAAATCTACAACTTATAAATCGTCTCTAATAATTTCAGACTTTGTTTAAAGCGAAAATGAAGTTCACCATAAAACTAACATTCAACAATTTTTAATTTTTGTTCTCCTTTGATAGAAGAAAGTCCGAATTTAAATCCGTGTAATTAATTATTGTGAGATTACACTACTGCCTTGATCTATACAGTTAATATAAAGGATTTTAAAAAATGCCCCCCCCCCCCCACCCCTAAACAAGGATCAATGATTTTTTTAAAGGGAGAAATAAAGGTATAATAATTATAAAAATCATGAAAATGACCTATCTGTCTAATTTATTACTAAAATATGTCTAAACAAATCCTATATAAAAGTCATTTCGTTCTTGTTTTAATATATTTATAAGGGCCGTTTTACAGAACAATATTTTACACGCAAGTTGTTCTTTTTTTTTCCCACCGGTCATTCGGCGCTAAACAAGGGGACATAAACCGACACAGTCAGTAGGCAAGAGTCTCTTTTGATGTGCTTGAAGGAATTTTTCATTCCTACTCGTGCCCCGACTTCTAAAAAAGAACGCTCTTATTCCACAATCTCTTTTTCTCTCTCAGACTTTTCCCCATTCAATCTCTCTCTCTCTCTTTCTCTCTCTCTCTCTCTCTCTCTCTCTCTCTCTCTCTCTCTCTCTCTCTCTCTCTCTCTCTCTCTCTCTCTCTCTCTGCCTGTTTTTCTGTCCCACTTTCTTCCTCTCTCTCTTTATATATATAAATCATTTCTTTTATTAGCATTTTGATTTCATTTCATCTCCAAGTTCTGTAATAGCTGGCACTGTGTTATTTAACTACAAGCTATATCCCTAGCTCGCGTTGTACAGAATATCTGAGCTTACCATCAACCTAACCATGAACTAAACCTAACCATGAACTAAACCTAACCATGAACTAAACCTAACCATGACCTAAACCTAACCATGAACTAAACCTAACCTTGAACTAAACCTAACCATGAACTAAACCTAACCATGAACTAAACCTAACCATGACCTAAACCTAACCATGAACTAAACCTAACCATGAACTAAACCTAACCATGAACTAAACCTAACCATGAACTAAACCTAACCATGACCTAAACCTAACCATGAACTAAACCTAACCATGACCTAAACCTAACCATGAACAAAACCTAACCATGAACTAAACCTAACCATGAACTAAACCTAACCATGACCTAAACCTAACCATGAACTAAACCTAACCATGACCTAAACCTAACCATGAACTAAACCTAACCATGACCTAAACCTAACCATGAACAAAACCTAACCATGAACTAAACCTAACCATGAACTAAACCTAACCATGACCTAAACCTAACCATGAACTAAACCTAACCATGACCTAAACCTAACCATGAACTAAACCTAACCATGACCTAAACCTAACCATGAACTAAACCTAACCCATGACTTAAGCCTAACCATAAAACTCATTAAGGCAGAACTTGAAATGCGAAGAACTCCTGGGAAATGTGGAGGAAAAAAAAAAGAATTGAATATAATTCTATTATCCATGTCAAAAATAAATGTGTATTTACACAGGGCTTTCAGTAATCCACCGCGGGGTTTCCTTTTTATGCCCAGCTATCACATAGCACATAGAAACATAGACATACATACATACATACATACATGCGCAAGTCAACCCTCGCCAAAAGCGGCAACGTCAGACTGATCCAAAGCAGCATGCAAAACTAAGACGCCACTGGATCAGTCGCGCGTTGCCCCTCTTGTACACAGCATTATCGCTTCTTTGAAAAGACGGGGGATTCCCGCAGAGTCCACTAGTGCTGCCAAAGGTCCACCGTTGTCCGGGATCACTCACCGTCAATTCGTTTGAGCCTTGACGCGATAAGGGGGTGGGGATGGGGAGAGAGAGGGGGGGTGGTTGGGTTGCGAAAGGGGGGGGGGGGCTCTGGTTTCAAACGTGAAAAGAGATTACACTCCTGTGAAGTGGCCCGAGTGCCTTTTATCTACACCTAATTTGTATAGGCAATGTGCATCACTGCAAGAGGATGCAGTATTGTGTGTGTGTGGGGGGGGGGAATGAAATACCATTTTATTAATGTATGTCATCAAACTGTGTGTACAGTTGTGAACTACGTCACTGAGACTTCGCGAAGGGTTAGAAAGAAATAACGACACTTATGAAAAGGATGTTTACTGCAAGAGTAGGAGGAAACTCATAGCGGACAAAACCTCCACACAAAAAAAAAAAACATGGATAAAACCCATCAGAAGACAAAACCAGTAAATGAAAAAAAATAAATAAATGAGGTATATGTGTTATGGAAGCATAAAGAACTTTTATTTTTTAATACGCGGCACGAAGCCATTACACACTATGTGTATTTTCTTTTTATATTGTTGATTGTAAATTATCTGCCAACAGCCCTTACAAAAATAACAAACTTTATCTTAAAAGGGTTCTTAGTTTTTTAAAAATGACTTGTAAGTAAGTAAGTAAAGTTCCCTTAGCCCAAACGGGCCATCGGGTCAGATGAAGTGTAGAATTCATCTGTTTCTATAACCTCGGCATATGAAGGGATTGTGTGGTTAGCACAACGCCCATCCGCCTTTACTTCCATAACTTAAGTCAGGTACCCATTTAAAGCTGGGTGGACTTATGGGAAAACTTTGCACCGAATTTCACCTGGAAAAATTCCATGGGCCTCACCGAGGATCGAACCCAGGACTCTCAGGTCGACAGTCGAGTATCTACACTACTCAGCCATCTAAATGACTTGAATGTTCAATAAAGAATGCTTCATCTTAATGTATTATACACACAAAAATATAGCTTTTATTTTTTTTTCAGGCTTGAGGCTAATTTTGCCCGAAAGATTCTGGCAACACTTCAGGCACCGAGAATGCTTTAGATAATCCAGTAATCTTTCATCAGCCCCCCAAAAAACTTCACTGACACATGAATATGTTTCGGTAGGTGTGTGTACGTGTGTGACGCAGAGTCGGGAAAAAGGTTTGTTGATTCTCCGGGCACAGAGGAAAATATTGCCCCCTCCCCACCACCCGCCATTCAAACAATTTTTAGCCAGGTCCACCTTATCTCAAGTCCTTAATATTCTAGGAACGTCTCTTTTTGATGGGGGGGGGGGGGTAGGGGGTGAGTTGAGGGGGGTGCCACAAAATGTTAGGGATCGTCCTGTGTGTCCAATCCGTCCCAGAATACATTAAAAGAAGGTCTCCATCCGTGAAAAAAAAATTCTTTGACACCCCCCCCCCTTCCCCAACTCAGTCTCCCTTTCTCTGCTATCCCTTCCGCCCCACCCACCTCCACCCACCCCAGTTGTACACTGGGAAGCTGGTTAGAAGATTAACTCAGCATGACAACATATTTCACACGTTTGTCATTTGACACTGTCAAAATTGTCGCTGGAATGTGCTAGTCAACGCGCCGCTAATCTCAACAAACATCAAAGGTGACAAAGACAATCCAGTGTTTATTTTAGAAATAAGATCTAGAAAACTTGTTTTTTTTTATCACGCTAGCCTTTCCAGTCATCTCCCACGCCCCCCTCACCTCTTCACGCGCACCCTACGCCCCGCGCATCCCCCGCCGCCCCTCACAAACACACGAGACCACCTCACCCCCCCCCCACCCACCCCTATTTCTTACCTTCAGCTATTTTGTCCCCTCCTAAAATTGTTATTAAAAAAGGAAAGAAAAAAAAAGAAAAAAAAAACCAAGGGCTAAACAACAAAACGAAATAATGCGGCAGTGTAACAGCGGTCTCTCCCCGAGTCGAGCGTACACAACCATCCCGGCAAAACACTTTAATCAAGGGCTTACATTGCCATTCATTTCAGATCATCCGGCACCCTTTGAAATTGTAGACATCTATCATAGTTTGTTTATAAAATATTTTTTTTCAATAAAGAATACAAAGCAGATCGCCTCTAGTTGGCATAGGATTAAATAGCTCATCACCACTGACCTAAATAAATACTGCCAGCATTAACATTTCTGCAGTGCGTACTGCGTGTTTTATAATTCAATTATCAAGCCAAGCTTATGGCACCTATACATGTCAGTTATTGCCAGGGTTGTTAACAATACTCTTAAATTGTATCGTCAATACCGATACCAATACTTGATGAAAATAGTATCGCCAATACCAATACAAATACTCAAGTAAAAATGTATTGCCAAAATCGATACCGATACAATACCGATACTTTTGAGAACAACAAAGTATTTTTATTTAAAATATAATGAGTGCAAGTTTTTCAAAAAAAAAGTGAAAACAATTAAATACAATGTCAAAGCACAAATTTAATGCTAATCACTTTAGTACTTGACGGATGGCCAAGTGGTGTAGATACTCGACTGTCGACTTCAGAGTTATGGGTTCGATCCTCGGTGAGAACAATGGCAATTTTTCCACAAGTTCACCCAGTTTTAAATAGGTACCCGACTTTAAGCTGGGGAAGTAAAGGCGGCTGGGAGTTGTGCTAACTACACTATCCCTTCATTTGCCGAGGTTATAGAAACAGATGAATCCCCGATGGCCCGTCAGGCTAAGGGAACTTTTCTTTACTATTTCACCATTTGGCAGCACGTAAGAAGACCATCATTTCAAAACAATCCTTGCTTAGCCTCCTAGAACGTAATGGCATAAAAAGACGCGCACCTAATGAAAACAGGCGCTCAACACAGCACTAGCCGATCAACTCATCAATATAGTTTTTAATGCTTGGGTAGGGTGCTAATGACAGCATTTTTGATGAGTTATCTTCAAGATATCTGTCTACTTCAACAGAACTTTACTATTAAGCCGGTTCTGCCGCCGTGCTGTAAAAATGCACAGCTGACTGTATTGAAGCTGCATCACCCTGTCGAGTAGTCCAAGTGGAGTGGAAACTTCACTCAGTGCACTGCAAGAACGCTTTAAGTTTTGTTCAACTTCAGCCTTTTGTTCCAAGTTGTCTTGGTGTTAATAGTGGTAGGGTTAATGGCTATCATTACAAGCAGTGATTGAATTTATGAAGATTACTTTTAAAACAATCTATTAAAATCGCTATTGTTGTTCTACAATTAGCTAATAGTGGCAACAGAAAAGTATTGGTATCGAGTATCGAAAATTTTTCGTTTAAAATGTATCGGCGATACACAAATCAATACTTGATACAAAAAGTATCGGCAATACAGCAACCAATACTGAAAAAGTATCGGCGATACTGTATTGGCCGATACCGATACTTCGATACTAACAACCCTGGTTATTGCCTTTATCTCTCAGCAAGAAACTCGCCATTTAGTCATTTCTTATAATGCTAAGTATGTATGCAAAGGTTCTCAATTTATAGCGAAAACGGGGCCCATGGAAGTAACTAGCATTTGCGGCACCCTCGGTGAACTTTAAAAATGTCGCCCGATTTAAATACCAAAAAAAAATGAGCTAAAATTGTGAAAAAGGCCGCCCCTACTGCCACAAACAACCTCACCAAGCTACGCCACTGAGAGGCTCATGTGGTACGCGAAGTTGAGTCAAATGTTAAATTTAGATATACCTCCAAATACGAAGGATCTAAAAAATAAACAACCTGAAATCTAATAAAAATTATAATCAAGTTTGGCATCGGACTCAATATTGTTTTTGAACTGGAATGCTCAGCGTGTTTTTTCTGTGTTTTTTTCTTACAAAAACCACCTTTATACTATCGCCGGACAGCAGCCAAAAACCACCTTTATACTATCGCCTGACAGCAGCCAAAAACCACCTTTATACTATCGCCTGACAGCAGCCAAAAACCACCTTTATACTATCGCCTGACAGCAGCCAAAAACCACCTTTATACTATCGCCTGACAGCAGCCAAAAAACCACCTTTATACTATCGCCTGACAGCAGCCAAAAACCACCTTTATACTATCGCCTGACAGCAGCCAAAAACCACCTTTATACTATCGCCTGACAGCAGCCAAAAACCACCTTTATACTATCGCCTGACAAAAACCACCTTTATACTATCATACAACTGCAGCCAAAAACCACCTTTATACTATCGCCTGACAGCAGCCAAAAACCACCTTTATACTATCGCCTGACAGCAGCCAAAACCACCTTTATACTATCGCCTGACAGCAGCCAAAAACCACCTTTATACTATCGCCTGACAGCAGCCAAAAACCACCTTTATACTATCGCCTGACAGCAGCCAAAAACCACCTTTATACTATCGCCTGACAGCAGCCAAAAACCACCTTTATACTATCGCCTGACAGCAGCCAAAAACCACCTTTATACTATCGCCTGACAGCAGCCAAAAACCACCTTTATACTATCGCCTGACAGCAGCCAAAAACCACCTTTATACTATCGCCTGACAGCAGCCAAAAACCACCTTTATACTATCGCCTGACAGCAGCCAAAAACCACCTTTATACTATCGCCTGACAGCAGCCAAAAACCACCTTTATACTATCGCCTGACAGCAGCCAAAAACCACCTTTATACTATCGCCTGACAGCAGCCAAAACCACCTTTATACTATCGCCTGACAGCAGCCAAAAACCACCTTTATACTATCGCCTGACAGCAGCCAAAAACCACCTTTATACTATCGCCTGACAGCAGCCAAAAACCACCTTTATACTATCGCCTGACAGCAGCCAAAAACCACCTTTATACTATCGCCTGACAGCAGCCAAAAACCACCTTTATACTATCGCCTGACAGCAGCCAAAAACCACCTTTATACTATCGCCTGACAGCAGCCAAAAACCACCTTTATACTATCGCCTGACAGCAGCCAAAAACCACCTTTATACTATCGCCTGACAGCAGCCAAAAACCACCTTTATACTATCGCCTGACAGCAGCCAAAAACCACCTTTATACTATCGCCTGACAGCAGCCAAAAACCACCTTTATACTATCGCCTGACAGCAGCCAAAAACCACCTTTATACTATCGCCTGACAGCAGCCAAAAATTCTGGACTCTCCCACCCCCTAATCTACAAATTTTGCAGCAGCAAAATAACCAAAAAGAAATTTTGAAAGCGACGAAGCCACAGACAAGAGTTCGGGTTGCCTCCCCATGGTAACTGATACGACGAACTTTTATTTTTTTAACAATGACCTTTTCAATTTTATTCCTAACTCCCATTTCGCTATAGGACTATAATAGAACTGACAGACGTATTAGAATGCTTGAATTCTACATTGGGAATTCTAGATTTGGGATTCACTGAATCTGATAGAAATCGTAAGTTCTGTAGAGATTCTCCGATTCCAGTTAAACGTCATATCCCTATTATTTGCCATATTGTCCAATTGAATGTTCAGGTGTCTCGATATGTGCTTCTGAAATTAATTACAATGAAAAAGAAACTAATGTGTTGACAGAGCCGAATACAGCTACTTTGGTGCCCTGTGCGTGTTAAATTTTGACCCCCCCCCACACACACACATTCAATTCTTGCTATTATAATGTATTCCAGCAACACATTCAATTCTTGCTATTATAATGTATTCCAGCAACACATTCAATCCTTGCTATTATAATGTATTCCAGCAACACATTCAATTCTTGCTATTGTAATGTACTCCAGCAACACGTTCAATTCTTGCTATTATAATGTATTACAGCAACACATTCATCTCTTGCTATTATAAAGTAAGTCACTTATAGGGTTTATATTGTAATAGCATTTTTAAATGGTTTCTTTGAAAAGTTTTAAATTCATTTGTTTACATAGCAAAATATTATCATGTCCTCTTATGTATTGAAATCAACATGTAATTCAGTACTCTTTTATTTTATTTTAATTCAAGTTGAATTTCAGAATATTTTGATAAACTTAACCAACTCATAAAAGTGTACTTGTTAAACGTGTTAAATAGGCTTTTTTATTTTTTTGGAGTATTTCCAAAGCACCAAAGTATGAGAAAATTATGAAAAAAACAAACATTTTTATGTTTTTAAATAAAGCACATGATTCGGTGTCTCCTATAAGTTAGGAATATTTTGTAAATCATTTTAATTCGCTTTATTTTAGGCACTTGGATCAAATTCCATTGTCATTCCTGATCTAGACTATAAAAAATTGACTTAGATATCAACATTATAGCCAAGAAGAACAATACAAACTCAACAGTTTTTGAAAACTTTAGTTGTTGTTTGTTTTTTGGGTTTTTTCTCATATGTTTAATTTTTTATTTGACCATTAAAATACACTTGAAATTATATGAATTCTTACTCTAAAATTGTTATATTTATTTTCACTTCAACGAAATTCCGAAACGTTTCAAATAGTCTACTGCTTCAATATTATATATCAATTGGTAGGTTAGATTACCAAGAATAGATTTGACTTTTTTTTTTAGTGTTGACATTTTGCTATTACTTTATCATCTGATTACATTTTTACCGCTCACCATGATTTTTACCTGTGTATATATACGAAAGTGTAATTAGCTCATTAACTTTAAGGCTACACTGTACCACACAGATAACTTATCACGGCCCTGATATAGGAAATGAAAGGGGGGAGGGGGTAATATTACCCCAATATAACTTTCAGATTTGTTAAAATGAGGAACTGTTTTACAGGTCAGTGGAAACTACTTGTCAAGTTCAATGAACAGTTAACTAAATAAATCCAGCATTTTCTTTTTTGTATTTTACAATTATTTTTATACAACCCACACCACCTCCCCCCCCTCAATATCGATACCCCCCCCCCCAAATGGCCCAACATCTTCACTGTCAATCTGTTCTAGCCACTAACTGTGTTCACAACAAAACAATCCAGTTTTTCATCACTTCAATTTACGACAGCCGTCTCATTTGTTCAACTGTTCGTCATGTCCGCCAAAGCCCAAAGACCGCGATAGCTGGTAAGTCGTAAAACGTGTCCTCGACAGCCATTCATACGGAGAGATCATTGCACTAGACAAGTGCGTTAACTCTACGTTAACTTTGATTACGCCAGACCGAACGGAGAAGAAGAAAAAAAAAGTTACCTTTCCCTTTTCATGTCTCCCACTCGTCACCCCATCTTTCAATGGCCCATACTGTTCATACGGATGAGTAGTAAAACAGAAAGGGGAAAGAGAGTTGTGGAGGTCAATTAATTTATTGAGCTATTGTCATCTCCTGATCTCCCTCCCCGCCCTCCTCAACTCGACCTCCACGCCTTTCCCCGTCTCAGAGTTTTGAATTGAAAGATAGATTAAGATGTATTCGATGACATTTTTACAAGATACCAAAGTGTTGTATAGAAAAATGTGCCACAGAGAACTGCAATGTTACATCATGAATGAAGAGTCATTCAATTAGTCAATAGTTTACAACGTGTTGGTGGGTGGTGAAGAGTCATTCAATTAATCAATAGTTTATAACGTGTTTGTGGGTGGTGTATATACAGGCTCTATTGACCATTATACTAATAAACTGACCATAGTGTCAGGCTTCTATATGATACATCCGCTATTTATATAGAAAAAATCAGGTGTAAGTTAGTGAATGAAAATAAATTGATGCTAAGTGATAACTTAGATCTAAAGGGCTTGCTATAAATAGTTCAAACCCCAAACCGTTTGAATTTTTTCCCTATGTAAATCATATTTGAATTTTTGATACGTTGCTAGATCCCAACAAATTGTGAGTCAAATGTGGAACATTTGAATAAATGTAGAACATTTGAATAAATGTAGAACATTTGAATCGCAAATACAATAAGTAAAGTAAATGTGTTTAATGGAGTGTGGCGCTCTCAAATTATCAATAAATCTGATACTTGTACTACAAGAACAAAATTTTAAAGATGATTCTCCTTATGCAAGTACTAAAATGAATTATTCGCAGGGTTTTCGAATTACAATAGCAAATTCGAATTCTGGGCGATAATTCTTGTTTTAACATTTGTCATCAGATTACAAACGGTTCGAATTTTGAAACGTACGAATTTCGAGGTATAGTAGTTATCGATAGAAGAAAACAATAACAACAACAAAAAAAAAACTTTCTTTCCTTCACAGAACTGGAATAAAACGAGATAGCAGTGGCAATAAAGCGCTCGACTGCTGACCGAAAAAGGTGTCAAGTTCGAGCCTATGTGTGTGCCGTGACTAAGTCCGGTTGCCCAGTGGTCCACAACCTTTTTCTCGCCACAATTTCTCTTGACAATTTCACCGCGGCCCGTTGAAAGAGAGAGAGGGGGAGGGGGCGTTGATTTTTTTCTCGTCCATGGAAAGTCGCGCAATCCCGAGAGAAATACACCACAGTAGATAAACAAAAAAAATTTAATGTTTCGATCTATGTACCAGTACCGGTCCGCGGCCCGGGAGTTGGGAGGACCACTGCCTTCGTCCACGCAGCTTACAAACGGGTAACCGACATTTGTTGGCCACTCAACAGAAACAGATGAACTTAACTTCAATTTAACCCGATGGTATGTATAGGCGTAACAAGGGAAACATACATACAAACAAACATACATACATATACATTCATGACTATTTGGCTGTAGATTGAGGGATGAATTAAAAAAAAAAAGACATACAGTCTCCAACTTAGTTGTAAACGTGACCATCATGTCTATCTGTAGACCGGAGTTCGTCAGTTTCCAACTTAGTTGTAAATATGACCAACATGTCTAGCTGTAGACCGGAGTTCGTCAGTCTCCAACTTAGTTGTAAATGTGACCAACATGTCTAGCTGTAGACCGGAGTTCGTCAGTTTCCAACTTAGTTGTAAATGTGACCAACATGTCTAGCTGTAGACCGGAGTTCGTCAGTTTCCAACTTAGTTGTAAATGTGACCAACATGTCTAGCTGTAGACCGGAGTTCGTCAGTCTCCAACTTAGTTGTAAATGTGACCATCATGTCTAGCTGTAGACCGGAGTTCGTCAGTCTGCAACTTAGTTGTAAATGTGACCAACATGTCTAGCTGTAGACCGGAGTTCGTCAGTCTCCAACTTAGTTGTAAATGTGACCAACATGTCTAGCTGTAGACCGGAGTTCGTCAGTCTCCAACTTAGTTGTAAATGTGACCAACATGTCTAGCTGTAGACCGGAGTTCGTCAGTCTCCAACTTAGTTGTAAATGTGACCAACATGTCTAGCTGTAGACCGGAGCTCGCCCTTTTTTTGTTTTACAACTATTTTATTTTTTTATTTATCGCTCCCGTCGTGTCTGCGTCTTATCTGCACGTCCACGACAGCCCCGAACATTGGGGTGAAAATGTAATAAAAGAAATGTAGCATTGTTAGAAAATTGATTACAAGAAAACTGATACATCAGAATGTGTACATAATTAGCTCATAGCAATCTTCCAACTCTAAACAGTTCGAGTTCCCAGACAGTAGTTTCCTTGTATGAATAATATATAATGAGTTAATCCAGTCCAATATTTACACAAACTCTATTTTTTAAATGATGTACTTATTCTAGATTTACAATGTAGAACATTTACATGGCAAATCCACTGAGCTGTGTAATTTATTTATTTTTAAATTGTATCGAAATAAAAGGAAAATGAAAATCACTCTTTTTATTTCAAAGATAAATCTTTTAAGTAGAATGAAAAAGTAGCTAGTAATAAAAAGTAGTTAGGAAATGCAGAGAATGAAAGTGTTTAAAATAAGATAAGATATTGGGTGTGCAATTCCAAGATTCTTTATGAGATTTTTTAGAAACAATTATAGTTTTAATGCTATATTTATTTGTTTATTTTTATTTATGACAATAGAAGGGGGAGAAAAATGAAGTGAAATTTAGGGTTAGGGTTAGCTTTTTTCATCCCTAGAAATGTATAATAATAGAAGGAAAGATTTTTTTATTCCTTTAGGAAACTTCACCAGGCGTCCGAGACCATAGCTAGTGCCCCCCCCCCCCCAACTCATTTCTTTTATTCAGCTAGAAGACTGCATAGCTAGATTAAAACTGGTGTTGATTTGATTCAAACCAACCAGATAACAATCGCGGCTTCTGAAGAATCTGAACAACAATATTTTTAACCGCTGGCTCATATATTTAACTGATCCATGTCCAGTCTTGACCAGTGTCAAGTTTAATAATATTTTGTTCTTGACTAAAAAGGCCTCTGTTTTCATTTCAATTTTTTTTTTCTTTTTAAACCTCTGCCACTGTCCAGTTTGTCAATTTTCTCTGACGTCCAATATCACAATACACAACGCCCCCCCCCCACTCCCAATCCCTGATGTTCTGCTTAACGATGCGGAAAACATTGGACAATCCATTATCGATAATAGCTATTGTCGCTAGGTCACGCCCACCAAGACTGCCCGCTTGTCCACTTCGCCGCTTCAAATTGTGAAGTGTCAACTGTTTAGCGGTCGGCGCCCCCTGGGTGATGATTAATCCCTAGTCGAATCTCACGATCGCACATAAAACAATGTACACAAAGTATGTGTCTTTACCTAGTCCAGTGATAGATTATGTCTATATCCTAGTCCAGTGACAACTAAAAAAACATTTTTTTTAAAGATTTGTGTCCTACATAATAAAAACGATTGTATTTGCTATATTTACTTACCAAATTAACTGATTTTATTGAACTGGAAATTATTTGTTGATTTTTTTTTTCTTAAAGTGGCATTTGTGTTTGCTAATAAACCATGGCGCTAGTAGCACTTGATATTGTTGTCAGAGCTCATGGAAGATCTTTACGTCTGCATTACTGTCGTCTGTTTGAGATTAGCACTTCAAACATAAGAGGAGTTTTTGTAAAGTTTTGTGTTTTTTTCTTGTTGTTGTTGTTGCTAAGCAAAGGTTACATTAGGGCAGTGGTCCCCATCCTTTTTCTCGCCGCGGACCGGTCAACGTTTGATAATTTCACCGCGAAGCGCTGGGCGTGGGGGGGGGGGAGGCGGGGGGGGGGCTTTGGTTATTTAAATTTCTTATTCTTTTCATTGACAATGCCGAATAAAAAGGAAATAATTTAATGTCTCTTTGGTGGCCGAGGATCATTTGATCCACGGACCGGTACCGGTCCGCGGCCCGTGGGTTGGGGAACACTGCATTAGGGACCTAGGCAAAGTAACTATATGGTAAGTAACGATGTCAAAGCAACTGATTGCAAAGCTTGTTCCCAAAAATGTGTGACAAGTGGGGCCCCTCTCTGACAGTTCGTTTCATTTTATTCACTTCCCTATATCCCCCCAAACACAGACACATACATACATTTTGTTTAGATGTAGAAAATCATTAATGAAGATTACATTATTTGATATGATGATATGAATTGAAACCTTTTAATGGGCGGCTAGCCTTAATCCCTAGACCCATGCTACATAGGAAGATAGGATAGATAGATAGATAGATAGATAGATAGATAGATAGATAGATAGATAGATAGATAGATAGATAGATAGATAGATAGATAGATAGATAGATAGATAGATAGATAGATAGATAGATAGATAGATAGATAGATAGATAGATAGATAGATAGATAGATAGATAGATAGATAGATAGATAGATAGATAGATAGATAGATAGATAGATAGATAGATAGCCCGATTAAGGTGCCAAACGCAGACGCTCATCAGACACCATAAAAGGTGTTGGTTGATTTAGACAGCCGGACGGTGGCCATGGAAGTCGGAATCCGCTAAGGAGTGTGTAACAACTCACCTGCCGAATCAACCAGCCCTGAAAATGGATGGCGCTAGAGCGTCGGACCCCTCCCCGTGCATGTCGCCAATGGTGAACATTACATGCCATCGGCCCTAGTGCATGTGGGCTGGAGACGCCAGTGCCTTAATGTCTTGGCTGGTATGTGTTGCTCTCGGCAACTTTCCCCAGGTGGAGCCTTAGTGTCAGACCTCCCCATGCATGCCGTCGGTTGTGAACTTTACTTGCACCGGCCATAAGGCGTGGGGCTGGGGACGCAAAGCCCAGTGTGTCTTGGCTGGGATGTGTTGCTCTCGACAACTTTCCCCAGGTGGCCCTTAAAACCCAGAACCTCCTAGCGGTCCGGGCGGACAACGGTAGCCTTGCTCTGGGCTAACGGCTAATCTGGGAGCACGAAAGTGCACAACAGCGAAAAGCGTACCGCGACTGTGTGTGGCTGGCACCCCGGCTTCCCAGTACTGGAACGCAAGGACTCTAGAGATGCGGTTCACGACCCTCTGCTCTTGGGGAGTCATGAACTGTTCCGGACCATAATATGGCACTGAAAGTGAAGGTTACGTAAAAACGGGATCCGTACGGCGCGGAACCCTCGACTACTAGTCTCGAAAACCCAAACCCTAGGAACGGGTAAGGGCTTGCAAAACGAAACATGGCGGCATCTTCTCTGACGTGGGTCAATCGCATCGGACCTTTACAGTACGCGTGGCGCTCAGCGTGTCGCTGTTCGTCTGGAGGATTCCTGAGACCCACACCCGGCCGGTACTATGGGGGCTGAGGTCATCCCTAGGTGCTGGCCGGCCTCATGTCTAACAGAAGACAATAAAGACTGTCAAAATTGACCGTTAATTGGTGATCCAAATAGAAAGTAACGTTGGGCCTCCTTGCTCTGGGAGGCTCCCTGCTCTGGGAACAACGCGAAATCTAAAAGTGTCTCTTAGGTAATGCCGCTACCTACGCCATCAGCACACCCCGCTCTGGAGGGCACCTGAACGCTCTTAGGTGAATGGTGGTGGGAAGCCCGCAAGGGAACTGCTAAACGCTCCCCCGCTGCAGAACGAGCGCGGGAAGTGAACCCTGGTGTACTCGATACTGTGGCCGAACGCTGGTATTGCACGGAGCCAGCCCCTCGATGGCAGATCGGGGTTTCGAGGAAAAAGGTACGCCAACCCACTCTCATTCCAAGAGATCAGACATATCCGGCGGTAGGCACGCCCCGGCACTGGTTTAACCTGGGTCGAGGCAAGGGAGGCAACTGAGCTGCTCTGCTTACTTGTCAGACCACCCAACCCGCCCCTCCCTGGGGCACTCGAAAAGCAAATGGATAAGGATGAGAAAAGGAATAAAGCGGGTCTGGGCAGCACCCAAACATGCCTCGATGGATGGTTAGGGGGCGGTAGGGCCGCCATCGAAAAAAGTTCGACTACTTGCCCCGGTGCCACGACTCCGGCTGAAAGGTCTGGCATCGCAAAAATGGTTATTTTCGGCTCAGCTCGAGAACCACTAAGGCGGATCGAAGGCACTGAGTGTCCACCGTCTGGTTTACCGGAAAAGCGTACAGATGGGAGTCGCGTCCCATCACAGGTGAAGGCCAAGCTAGGTCAGGCAAGGCCCCTGGGAACGGTTGATTGCTCTGTCATCCTGACCCAGGCACGAGTGACTGCTGAACGGCGCTACGAGGGAATTCGCACACCCTCACAAGAGGCTGAGGCAGGTCGAGCCCGGTCCCTGGCTAGTGTTGATTGCTCTATCGGCACGAAACCCGACCACGCGGAGACGAGGGGGAGGCAGACCCCCAAAAGTGGCTGTGGCAGGTCGAGCCCAGTCCTCGGGTAACGCTGGCTGCTCTTCCAGCGAAAAACCGATCGTAACGACCAGCAGGGTACCGCTAACGGGGCTGGATAGATGGCTTGCTCCGCCGCTGGTACCCGGCGGGAGAATGAGATGCAGGGCGGAAGGTTGTCGGCCTCTACCCCTGGGGAACCCTACCAAGGGCGACCCAGTCACTGTGCGCACCCCCGAGGTGCACCCCGACAGCACGGTAATCGACTCTGGCAGGGTAACAGAGAGTGGAGACGCTTTTCGCCGAACCCCACCGATGGTACCCTGCGCGACGAAAGAGACTGGGAGCTGTCAAGCCCAGCCCTCGGCGATAAACGCTGATTGCTCTGTCAGCGGGAAGCCGAAAGTCATGGACTGCAGGTCACTGTTAACGGGTGTAGCCGAAAGCTCCCCGCCTGAGGTGGCCGGCACCAAGACTGACATAGGCAGGGCACTGCCAACGGGTGTAGCCGAAAGCTCCCCGCCTATGGTGCCCGGCGAGACAAAAGAGACTGGGAACTGTCAAGCCCAGCCCTCGGCGATAAACGCTGATTGCTCTGTCAGCGGAAAGTCGAAAGTTGAGGAGAGCAGGTCACTGTTTCCGGGTGAAGCCGAAAGCTCCCCGCCTGAGGTGGCCGGCACCACAACTGACAAGCGAAGACTTGGGAAACGCTCTGGTAAGGCTCAATTCAGGATTGTCCACCTGAATGTCCGGGGTCTCATCCCCAAGAGCCTAGAAGTCGCAAAGCTTTTCAACGAAAATGACGTGGATGTTGCAATGTTACAAGAGTGCATCCTTGGACTTAGGACGGTCCACATCACTGGCTATTCGTGCTTCCGTTGTGGGTGTAAGAACTGCAGGGGATTGGTGACCCTGGTCAGAAATACGCTAAATGCTCAGCCGAGCAGCGCCCACGGCCCACGCGGAAAAACGGATACGCTTGCGGTGGATGTTTATAAGGATGGGAGGAAGTACCATTGTGTCAACGTGTACAATCCCCCCAAGACGGAGCTCAGTCTAATAACAGCTGAGGATACTCTGCTTGGCACCTTCGTATGTGGTGATTTCAACGCCATGTCTCCGGCATGGGGTTATGAACGCACTGACGCGGCTGGCCGGAGGATTGAGGAGATTTGTAATATTACAAATTTAGTTAGGTTGCAGGACCATGAGTCTGTGCCCACCTTGCTGCACGGTGCGAGTGGGAGCGAAACGAGACCCGACTTAACACTCGTCTCGGCTGACCTGGTCTGTAACACCTCTTTCCGCGTGCTAGATTGCGTTGGTAGTGATCATAAACCCGTTCTCGTCTCAGTGGATATTCCTCCACCCGAGAGAAACCCAGGAGCTAAGCACAGGTGCTGGGTCTATTCAAAAGCAAATTGGGACGCCTTCAAGGCTGCAGCTGACGCTGCCTTGGAGAGGGTAGATACCGAGTGTGGAACAGTCGACGTTGCTTACAAGGAGATCACTGAAGCGATCTTAGGTGCCGCACGTAGGACGATCCCAAAGAGCCTTCCGAAACGTAAGTTCAGACCATTTTGGACTACAGCCCTTGCAAGGTTAGTTCGGCAAAGACAAGCCGCTCGTAAGAAAGCTTGTCGATTGAAAACGGCTGAGGCGCGCCGTGAGTACAATAAACTAACTGAGCAAGTAAAAAGGGCGTCTGCTGAGGCCAAAAAGCAGAAATGGACTGATACATGCGAGAAGTTGGATCTAAGGGAGAGCCAAAAGACATGGAAATTACTGAAAGACTTGACCCAGGCTGGGGCGATTAGAACTGGCGCCCCGTTGCAAACGGACTCAGGCCTGACGGCTAGCGATAGCAAGAAGGCCGAAGTGCTTAACAAGCACTTTGCAGAGGTCAGCAAGTCGAGTAAGAAGAGTACACTGTCCAAGGCACTGGATAAAGTCCGACGAGTCAAAGAGAAGGCTGAGTTTGGCACGGAAAATCGAGACACGTTCAGAGCCCCATTCTCTGCCAATGAATTGGCATACGCAGTCAGGAAGTGTCGCATGAGAAAGGCCCCAGGCAGTGACTTGATCAGTAATGAGATGATCACACACCTCGGGGCAGCGGGACAAGCAAAGCTTCTCCAGTTTGTCAATCGCACGTGGTTGACAGGAGAACTCCCTCAGAGGTGGAGGGAGGCTGTCATAGTGCCGGTACTTAAAAAAGGGAAAAAGACTGACCAAGCAGAAAGCTACCGTCCTATCTCCCTCACTTCATGTGTTGGGAAAGTAGCTGAACGCATGGTCAACCGAAGGTTGATGTGGTTCTTAGAGGAAAAAGGGCTCATTACCCCAAAGCAAGGAGGCTTTCGGCGGGGTAAGAGTGCGATGGACATGGTCACGCTCCTCGTCCAAGAAATAGCCGACGGCTTTCAGAAAGCTGAGTCAACGGCGGTAGTTTTCCTAGATCTCAGGCAGGCTTACGATCGAGTCTGGCGTCCAGGACTATTGTTGAAGCTACAGCGGTTGGGTGTCACCGCTGAGATGTACATTTGGTTACGCAGTTTCCTCAGTAATCGTACTATCACGACACGCGTTGGGAGCAGCGTGTCGAGGAAACGGACCCTCGAACAGGGTCTTCCACAGGGCTCGGCCCTCAGCTGTACATTGTTCCTAGCTTTCATCAATGACCTGCCTGAGTTTCTGGGTTGTAAAAGCCTACTGTATGCCGACGATTTAGCGATCTGGAAGACCGGAAAGAGTGCCTCAGTCCTTGAGAGAGCACTCCAGAAGGACCTGACTACGGTCGGCTGTTATACTAGGATGTGGGGGCTAGAGATTAACGTCTCGAAGACCGTCTACTCGCTGTTTACCATGGGCACGAGTATCCTTAAGGAACCATTTAGACTGGAGGTAGAGGGTGAGGTTCTTGCTCTGGAACCTAAGCCCAAGTACCTGGGAGTTACACTTGACAGAAAGCTTACTCTCTGCACACATCTTTCAGAGGTTGCCCGCTGCGCCTCTGATAGACTGAATATTGTCAAGAAGCTGGCGAGCACGTCCTGGGGGGCTCGAGCAGATGTCCTGAGGTCACTGTACATGGGTGCAGTAAGGTCTCAGATAGATTATAGCCAGGTTGTGCAGGTCTATGGGTCTAAGTCCTCTTTAGAGGCCCTAGATGTTGTACAAAACCAGGCTCTCCGGCTGATCACAGGCACTTTTCGAACGGCACCCACAGCAGCGGTGGAAATCATGGCAAATGTGCCACCTCTGGGTATCCGTAGAGAGCAGGCCGTTATAACCGCGTATGAGCGGTTTAAGCGGCAGGAGGAGACCTCTGTCCTAAGGGAGATGGTCGATGGCTGGGTGGAAAGGAAGCGGCTCTCGATGCAGTCTTTTATGCACCACGCGGTAAGACTTGCCTCCGAGATCAAGCTGCCGACTGACCGCCTAATGCTAGAGACAGTCTCTAGGGTCCCTCCTGGCGAGGCTTTCTACATGCCCGAGGTACGCACGACCCTGGTCGAAACCAATGCTGGGAACGCAAAGGATCGCCGAACCATCACGGATGTGGCTATGGAGATGATTGGAACCTATTCAGGGAACGCTATACTGGCCTATACTGATGCCTCTGTATCCAGTAGAGACGGCCGGACAAGCGCCTCGTTTGGGGTCCACATCACTCTCCCACAAACTGGCTTTGTGAAAGACCATGCTGGCCTATGTGGGTCGCTCTGTGCTTACGAGGCAGAGATGACAGCCATTACTGAGGCAGTGGACCACATAGGAGAGCTAATCGGTGAGGGTACTTTGCCTGCTACAGACATTGTCATTCTCACTGACGCGCTCTCTGTTCTCCAAGCTGTAAAAGGGACAGGAGAATGGCCGCTTCTGCTGGAAGCCATGCTGATGGCAATACAGGGTCTTGTGTCCCAACATCACGTGCATGTGACCCTTCAATGGGTTCCCGGGCATGCGGACGTGCCCGGAAATAAAAGGGCAGACGGCATTGCCAAGGCAATAGTCCAGTCGACAGATTCCCAAGTGCTGCCCGTGAGTGCAAGAAAGAGCTCATTCGAGGCAGCATGTTCCATGATCTGCCTCTTTGGACAATCGAAGTGGTTCTCGGGCTGGGCTCATGGGGTGAACGGAGTCTACGTCCGAAAGTTTCTAGAGCGGCCGTCCAAAACTGACCCGTGGTGGAAGCTTAGGTGTGTCGAGCAGGCGCTAATTGCCCAGTTCCGTACTGGGCACTGTCCTATTGGCGCGTACTTTGGGAGGTTGAGGCCCAATGTCGACACCCTTTGCAGGCACTGCAGGAGGAAACCGTGGATCATTTGCTTTTCGAGTGCCCCGGACTGGCGGACGACAGGGTGGACCAGTCCGGAAGCTTGCTGGCCATCGGGCTCTATGGCAGTCTCCAGATGTTGAGAGACACAGCAAGTCTGATCTCACGGGCTCTAAGAGACTAAGTCTCAGCCCGCAGATTACTGAGAGAGTTCAAAGAGAGAGAGAGATAGATAGATGGGAGTGTAAAATCTGCCCACTTTATAACAGAAGGTATGGGGATGAATAGACGAGAAAGCTGTTTATAGCACCCCAAAAAATACATGTCAATGCATTTAAAAGAATTTATTTTAAAATAATATATATGTATATATATATGTACTCAGCAATATTTGCAGGAAAATAAACCCCATAACGATAAACAAAAAATTAAGATTTTTTCATTTCTTGAGTGAGCGCATCATTGAAGCCTTCGCTTAAATAATAACACTGGTAAACAGTGAATTCATTGCCAGTGATATTTGAATCATTTTATACAAAGTAACGATGATGATTTAGAATATGTAAGTGCTTTTGCTAGATTGGCTCTATTTTTCAAGATAATTAAAATTAATGAAATAATGTATGCACCGTGTTTGAAAATTGTCAAGAATTGCATGAAGTAAAATAGTATACTAACAAATAGTAGTGAAACTGTTAATGGTCATGCAGAAATTTGTTCAAAAATATGTGTAATAGTGTTATAGAGGAAAACATTTTCATTTGAAAAACTAATTATGTCTAATTAATTAATTAATTAATATGTTAATTGTCTATGGTAATGCATTAGCAAATCGCTGTTTGCTCGACTTCCTTTTGTGTGTGTCGTTGGGTCAATTGCGCTGGAGGCTCCAACAGTTGTCAGCCATCATATATATGTCCCATCTTCCTTGATATCTCACCTCCATCACCCTCATATCCTGATGAAACCTCTCACATTGTTCCTCACTGAAGTCCCCAAGGTTACCTGGAAATTTGTCTAAATGACAATGCAGGCAATGTACCTTGATGTTCATATTTGTTCCAATGTTTCTGAAGTTAGCAAGCATATCTTGCACCAGTTCTTCGTAATTCTCTGATCTGTTATTACCTAAAAAGTTCCTGACAACTGAAACAAAACTGTTCCATGAAGAAGCTTCAAGGTGATCCATGAAATAAGTAAAATTTCGATCGTTGATGAGTTTCCGAATCTGAGGACCGTAAAAAATCCCAGCTTTCAGCTTCTGCGGGATCAATCCGGGAAATGATCTGCAAATATACTTGAACTAATTGCCATATTTGTCCAAAGCCTTAACAAATTGTTTCATTAAACACAATTTGATATGAAGCGGTCCGAGAATTATCTTATTTTTGTCAACCAGTGCCTTGTTGATGATATTTTCTTTACCTACAGTCATGGTTTCCCTTGCAGGCCATGTCACTCTTGTCCAATGATCTTGCCTTGCCCTGCTATCCCAAAGGCACATGCAGCATGGGTATTTAGTGTATCCTGACTGCTGCCCAAGCAAGAAGTTTACCATTTTTAGATCAACACAAATTGACCACTGATGCTCATAATAACGGACTTTCTGCTATAGTGGGCAATGGGAAGAGATGCGTAACGGTTACCATTGTGTAACAGAACACATTTCAAGCTTGCAGTCCCATTTGGAACAGAAGTCCAGGGATGTCATTACAGTAAACAATATCTTCCTCTTGGCTGAATTATGGAAGAAAAACTCTTCTCTTTTCCGATAAAATGTTATTTTAACTTCTGGTTTGAGAAAATTTCTTTCATTGAGCCTGGACGCTTTAAAGCTCAGATGCTTGCTTGGACAGATTTCGGTCTCGTATTAGGTCATTGAGTTCTTCTTGGCTGAATGGTTGAGGTGTTGAAGAACTTCCTTCATAATCGCTTCCACTGTTTTCACCTGCCAAAAACTCCAGATCTTGCCCCCCGTCTTCTCACTATTTGTCCACTGCTCTCCACACAGTTTTTGCAGACCTTATGGGGAGCCCAAGACTTGTCTTGGTCTCCCAGCTTCACACCGAAATAAGCCAAATATGCCTGCTGCACAAAGTCGGTTATATTTCTTCTTTGCTTTTCAATCATGTATTCTCCACAGATGTAACAGAATACATTCGGATTATTTTTGCAGCATCTTCGTGATGAACTCATGATGTCTTTAGAAAGCAGCATAAAAGAGAAAAAAATAAACGAAGTTATAACCTAGTAAAGTTAAATTAAACAAAAGACACCAAACTTATTGCATTTGTTTTACACAAAGGGTATAATCATATTTTGAAGGATGTCCAATATCTCAGAAACTAGAGCCAATTTAGCAAAAGCAGTGGCAGTTTTGAAATCAGCACCCATGAATTGTTATAAATTCATTCAAACATTCTTGGCAATTCGCAAAAAATATTTTTTTGTTGAGCTGTGTAATTGAATGAAGATTCAAAGATGGATATAATAGGGGTTTCTTCCCCTTGGATTTTACGCTTACAATAAATAAAAATACATTTGTGAGTTTGAACCCTAATGTAGCTTAAAAACTAAAGTGAAATCATTTCCCTCCGAATGTAAAACCCTTGATTTGATATCAGATGATCTTATAATTCATTTATTGTAGCTGCTGGAGTGTTACATGGACACAATGTTATGCCATCAAATTCATTGCTAATAAAAAAAATGAATCATAAGCCTTTTGCAAAAACGGTGTTTACATTGTTTTTAATCCATCTTTCTGGCAACATGTTGAAATATTGTAGCTAATGATATCGTGCGCTTATGTTTCAATGTAATTTTTTTTAATCTCAGTATATGGACGAGAAAGAGAGAGAAAATGATAAAGAGGAGGCATATAGCACATACAGTATGGCAGGGGGGGGGGGAGACAGAGAGAGAGAAAGAGAGAGAACAAACGTTGCATTTCTTCAAGGCAATGTTTAATCGTGAGAAGTTTATTCAAAACTCCAGTTAATAGGTTCAATTGACTTCTAAATAAAAGGTCAATTCTAAAACGTCGCGTTTCGTGAAAACATCACAGGCTTTGGTGAAGATGGATGGGGGGAAAAAATCCACGGACATTCCACAAGACGGAATATTTGAGGATGCTTTTAATGATCAAACACAACTTTCCGTGTTGTTTTCTTTAGTCCTGCCTCAACAGGGGGCACTTACGACCGTCTTGTCTAATGGAATATCCTTTTCTGGGAATTTGCGACAGTTCCAGAACTTCTTGCTGGGCCAATCAAACGACTTCCGGCCACCGAAGGGTTTGTTGTTCCCGCGCATGAGGTCACGAGATTACCCGGAAATGAACGGCGAGGGCGTTGGAAACTGGTCTTGACAGAAGAGCGCTGGGACAGCGCAAATAATGGCGCCACTTTAAAACCGTTGATGTTACAAGCTTAGAGTGGCTGGGGATAAATATTTATTCTGAATTCTGGTGTCGATTAAGTCGCAAACAGCTGTGGATTCTTTTTTTTTTTGTGTGCCCGGCCCGTATCGGATCAATTGGCTGGGGCCATACAGCGTGTGTGCTCATCGCCAATAAGGTCAATAGCCAACCACTGCACAGCATGTCCTCATTAGAAAGAATTGCCTCCCTCCTCCCCCTTAAAGCTATTTAGTTGTCACAAAAGAAAATTGCAATTGATCCCAATGAAGAGTGTCAATCCGATAATTCACGAACAGCCCCCCTCCCTTAACCCCCCACCCCCGCCCGATCCCTCCTTCCCCCCCCCCGCCCACTCACCCCATTAAATAAAATAAAAAAAAAAAGTTCATAAAGATCGCCTTTTTTCCTTCCCTCTACAATGAAGACTCCGTGATGGCACCACGAAATGGATCTCTGATTAACTGTTAAAACATTTTATTGTTCACTGCTTCTATTTATTTTCTTTTTTCTAACTCGCTACCAGCATTTAAAAAAAATGCAAGTCTAGCATAAGTGCTTGTAACTCGAGAAATGTTGCATTCATAACATTCAAAAAATTTAGATATAATATCAAGTTTAAAAAAATAAAACTTAAGCACTTTGACTTCAATGACTGTGAAATGTTGACGACTTTATCCCGGGGCGAGAAAACAGAAATAGAGGGAGGCAGGGAGGGAGGAGAAAAAATCAATGTTTAAAAAGAAAGAGAGATTTAAAGAATAAGCCACTGTATTTAAAATGCGGCCCCCTCATGGGGGTACGGAATAACTACAGAGGAAGCAGGAAAAGGCGGCAAATGTTGGATCGTTGAGCTCTTTACTTCAATGCAAGTTGGTAAATTTTAAACGACGGCGTTGGTGGCCCTGTGGATTTGTTGAAAGACAAATTACCGACAATGAACGATCTAATTCAGACGAATTTTTTTCATCTTGAATAGAATTGTGCATAATTACAAATATAAATGTATTTCTCTAAATGTATTTTTCTTATTGTATTTCTCTAAATGTATTTGTCTAAATGTATTTCTCTAAATGTATTTCTCTACATGTATTTCTCTACATGTATTTCTCTAAATGTATTTCTCTACATGTATTTCACTAAATGTATTTCTCTACATGTATTTCTCTAAATGTATTTCTCTAAATGTATTTCTCTACATGTATTTCTCTACATGTATTTCTCTAAATGTATTTCTCTAAATGTATTTCTCTACATGTATTTCTCTACATGTATTTCTCTAAATGTATTTCTCTAAATGTATTTCTCTACATGTATTTCTCTACATGTATTTCTCTAAATGTATTTCTCTACATGTATTTCGCTAAATGTATTTCTCTAAATATTATAAATTTAAAATGTGCTGATCTGTTAAGTACAATATTAATGATCCATTTGTTGTGTCCTTCCAGCTATAAAAAATATGTTTGAAAAGAAATGTCTTAAAGAGGTTGAATCTTTTTTATTTTCTAATACTACTGTTGGTCAAAAATTAAAAGATTATACAAATGGGTTGAAAACTAGATAATCCATTGTTTTACCTAAAAGAGTTCCAAGAAAATCTATTATTCTTTGAACTAATTCAACGAAGCTCTCGACCATTGCATGACAATATGGAAACTTGATTGCAAGAAGGAGAACCATCACAAGGCTTGTTCTACACATAATATTATAGTGCGATGAGAAATGTGTAGATTCCTTCAGCTTACTTATCAGATATTTTTTTTAAAGCGAATTAAGTTTATTTACTAACAAAGAATGAACTTGAATGAAATTGATATATTCTCAGATCATTGCAAAATCTGATTTTTTACAACAAAAAAAAAATTTCAGATTTTGTCGATGAAAAATGACGTACCGATATACTTAAAGTCAGATTTAAAAAAAAGTTCATTGCATTAAATATTTCGTTTTTTTTTTTTAAGTAAGGTTAAATAAATATTTTAATTTATATTTTGAAGACGAAGTAAATAAAATGTGAGAAATAAATCTTGGATTCACTCTAATACCTCAGTAAAAAATCTCCTCTCACAGTACCCCAATTTTTAAAATTTTATCTGAATGCTGGTGCAAAAATGCATTCGAATAAATAAACTTCAGCATAAGATTGTTTCTTACATTTACAGCTGCATATACACGAGAAGTAGATTTTTCTGCCATGGAGTAAATACAGCAATGTGCTGCAAATAGCAATCTCCCGACGTCATAAAATGACAGACAATATAATATATATATATATATATATATATATATATATATATATATATATATATATACATTAGGGTGGGGCAAAAACTGACAAATTTTGGAGTTAAGGTCTCAGACAAACCAAAGTCAGTGATCCATATGAAAGTAAAAGCGTAGACACAAACAGTTTTATTTTCTCTATAACCGTTTTCTAGCAACTCTGTCTTTAAAAAAACGCAATTAAATGTGTTCTGAAAATATAACGCTGCTGAACATAGTGAATTATTAACAATGTTAATGGTTCTTAAAAGCAAACACAACATATTCAACATCAACAACCTCTAGTAAAATAAAAAAAACAAAGTTATTTGCAACAGTACGGAAGTTCCAATGTGAAATTTGTGCAGAAAGTCTGCCTTTGTTTCTATTGTTGGCACTTCCGATCTTGAATTCTTCATTTGAATAATAGCACCATGGCTTCTATCATGTCCGTATACTTTGCCACAAACTGCTGTGATATTCTTGATGTTTCTTTCAACATCTTCCGAATAGCATGGAAAGTGAGGTAGAATCACCTGGCCGTCACTGGCAATATCTTCGGCAGTGATGTCCTGCAGCAGTGGAGTCGAATCAAACTCGACCAGTTCCCAGTTAACCATGCTAATGTACGACTCAGCTGAAAAGCTTATTTTAATTCTGTTCTTGTCAACACAACGAATCTTACACGTGTCACTTGAGTGAGTACTTCGAGCTAGCAACACTTTTTCGTATGCAAATTTTCTCATGTTTTCGTCTTTGTCGCCAACAGCCGCCAACAAGATATTTTCTGGATGACAAAAGTAGCTGTTGTTTTGAAGTAATGGAGCCACGACAGCCTGATCATTTGTGCCAAGTTTTTGGTACAGTGAAATCATGAAGAAGAAGTTCTTGGCTCCATCCTGGTAGCTTGGATGAGATTTGATGCAAACCATGATGGAGCATAAAAATTCAGTATGAATTTCACAATTCGTTGAAGGTCGGCAGAAGGACTTTGTTCGGAGGCATACAACCTGAGTGACACTTGTAAACATTACATGGACACTGCATGTAATCTCAAATATAAGAGCTAGTTTGATAAAACATTTCTTCACGTAAAATAGCAAAATGTCCGGTGTAAACATTCATCTGGTTAGGCAAACAACACAACTTTGACCTCAATTACGACAAATATTGCACATAAATTCCAGCATGCTTGCTATCTGTCCTTCTGAAGTCTTTGGACCAGTGGTCTTCCCATCAACCACTTCTATTACTTCCTTAAAGGCAATTCGTTGGCATGCAGTAAACAAACCAACCACTGAAGTGGCCTTCGTAGCTGAATTTCAAGTTGTCGGATTACACCATTATGTTTACCAGTATTTATTGGTGTTCCATCACAAACAACTGCTTGTAAAGTTAGTTCCGACTTGCTGCTTGTAACCAGTGACATACTTTCTCCGGAAATGTCCTTGGACTTTCCTGATGTTGGAACAACATGTTCAACATAGCTGCGGGTAGGAAATGATACTAAGACGTAGTGCTCTTCTTTGACTTTGCGACGAGTAGACCCAGTATGCTTAAGAGTGACATCAATCTTGCCATTAAAACCGAGACAAACAATACCTTCACTTTCTTCTTTGTGATCCTGAACTGACTTCTTCCTCCAAGCATCCCATTGACGGTGCAGCTTGCTGGGGTGCAAAGCATTTTCAGGTGTCAACAGTCCAAGATCTTTCAAGACGACATTTTATATTTTTTCATTAATATTACTGTCATTGGAAATTTTTTTTTTTTTACGGGGGCCTAGAAGCGGCACATTTTAATACCCACAAATATTTTTAGTAAAAATAAAATAAAAATTCAAAAAGCTTACATAATAATAGTAATGTAAACAGTTATCATTTAGCTGTACAATTACACCAAACATAAATATGATGACTATTCTAGATGCATTTCGTTAATATTAGTTGGCGCTTTAGGGGTTAATGTTCATAAAAGTACTATAAGAACTGTATTTTTCAAAGTTGCGACCCTTAGACATGAAAATAACACATGAACATGAATTGTTAAATTGATCACTAGATGAGGGAGCATCTATTTATAATAGTCTGATTAACATCTATCTGTACTGAATAGTGTAGGATGAAAGTTATACTAAAAGAATCTTAAGCTGTGTTTAGCAAGTCTAAAAATATGGGAATTGGCATGACCTAAATGAAAAAAAAATGTTACATCAAACTAACACTATAGTGGGCTGGGGAAGAAGGTGGATTGAGGCAGACCAAAAATAAAAAGCAATGCAAATTACCCCCCCCCCCCCGTTGAAATATGTTTGTTAAAAACTGAAAGAAAAAAATACGATTCAAGAAAAAAAACCTCATCTTAATTAAAGCCATTAAAAATATATATAAACACTAAAGAGAAAATTAAGTCTGGCAGCTCATCGAGAATCAAGGCATCAAAAATTAACTAAAAATCTGTAAACAATAAGATAAAAAAACAAGTTGCTTGAAGTTACCAGATAGTGACCATAAAGTCTGCACATGATAGGCCAAAGTTCAACTTTGCATACCATGTATGTAAGCATGTTATTTTGTTTGATTGCTTAATTAAAGAATAATTGCAGTAATTATATTGATTGATAAAGCGGTGTATGCTACGCCGCGAGATGACTAGCTTAGTATATAAAATGTAGCTGAAAGCTGGCTTTACGAAGCTTGATTCTGCATTGGAAATTAACTAGTTAACGTATTGTTACGACTTTCAATCTTTCTATGTAGGCACTCAAGGGCACGTGGGTTCGTTAGTTAAATAATACAAGTTTTATTCACAGTCTACAAATAGTAAAATGTACAGGTTATAATAGTCCGGGCGAGAAAAAGTCTATTGTGCTTACAACTGCACCAACAGACCATGTGTCTCTCTCCGGGTGTAACGTTCAGCTGTATCTTTTGTCTGGCACTTGGGTCAGCTCCTCACAGCTATACTGTGCTCGTCTCCATTCTGCTTTTCTCTGTTTGATGTCTTGACTGTCCTCTTTAAATCACAGTATGGTTGCTTTTATAGGCAGTCCATCCACGCTGGTTGCATCAGTTTCCCGCCAAAACTGAGAAAAAAAAAGGGGGGTCATTGAGAGGTAATGCAGTTGGCGAAGTACAGTATTTCATCCTTCATCTCAGGCAGGGTGAATGGCACTATTTCATCTCATCTCAGGCGGGGTGAATGACACTATTTAATCCCTCATCTCTCAGGCGGGGTGAATGACACTATTTCATTCCTCATCTCAGGCGGGGTGAATGACACTATTTAATCCCTCATCTCAGGCAGGGTGAATGACACTATTTAATCCCTCATCTCAGGCGGGGTGAATGACACTATTTAATCCTTCATCTCAGGCGGGGTGAATGACACTATTTAATCCCTCATCTCAGGCGGGGTGAATGACACTATTTCATCTCTCATCTCAGGCGGGGTGAATGACACTATTTCATCCCTCATCTCAGGCAGAGGTGAATAACCGTAATAGCGATTTGTAGGCGTTGTACTATAATCGTAATCACATCATTCATCTCAGGTGTTGTGGTTCGGCCCAGGGGGAGGGGGTAATCAGGGTTATAACAGTATCTACGACGTGAAAAGCCCCCCCAAAAAAAAAAAAAAAAAAAGATGATCCATTTAAATAAGGTTGACGTTGGGCAAGCCTTTCACAACATAAAGTAAGCCAGACGGCAAATGTTGAGAAAGATAAAGCAAGCTGGTCATTGAACCTATACTATGTCTATGTTTGTTGATCTTATAGTGAACGAATGTTGTTATGAGAGTAGAATCGTAAAGAGGATAAAACTGGGAGGTAAATTATTCTACGGTGACCAGACTTTATAGTATACCCTCGATAGTCTCAGTGCACCAACCTTCCTGGCATAAATATCAGGAAGTGTCCATGCCTGAGAGCTGTTCCATCACAAACTCAGAAATTTCTCCAGACATGTTTATATCAATGTCGTGGTTATGTGTGTGTGTGTGTATGTGTTTGTGCAGCTTAGATATCAACATCGTTGAGCAGATGACAGCTAAACGTGGCATACCACTCAGTTATTAGCTTGAATAAGCAAGTTACTATATTTTTTCCTTCTATAATTTTGAGTTTTAGATATTATTCCTATTAATTCCTAATATTTACACCAATATTTAATTTGGTGATCTATTTTATTTTACAATTTATTGAGAGCACGAAAATCAAAGTATTAAAAAGAGACCACTTCTGTGTTCTAGACAATTAGCCCTATTGTTCATCAACTGTATCTTACGAATAAATTGAAATAAAATTAAATGAAGCTTCATCCATTAGGCATAGGCAACAGTTCATTATTGTCTTCCTCTGTAAAGGAAATGGGGATCCAAACGAGGATGCACGGCCAATGTTTTCTAGCCATCCAAATGTAAGACATCAATCACGAACTTTTTGAGTGTGGGGAAACATTAAAGTAAGATACATTTATTGCCAACAATTCCCGGTTGTATTGGGGATGAAAGATGAACATATATACTCCCGTGGTGCCTCCACGGCCATTGCATTATCAGCTATTGTGGGGATGATAAAGGGCACTGTAAAAAACGCCATATTAGTGGTTTATAGGATATAAGAGATTCAGTCTAATCCTTACAGGAACCTCTAAATGTCGACCAGTTAAAATATCCAATAATTTCCTGCTTTCATCATCGAATCTACCGCCATTACATAAAATAAATAAATACGACAACAAAGAACTGTAATTATACTTTATGTACACACACCGGAAGTTTTGAATGGCATGTTTACTAAAAGTTGTATGGACGCTCAGCTTTAAGTAAGTAATCATAGCTCTGTGCCCAAGGAAGACATTTATTTTCAATGTATACAAATCTGCCTTCTTTTAAGTAAAGCCATGTTGTGTTTAATGAAATGTAAATGTAACCAGAGCTTATCGTGTGATATTTGAAGATTAACCAGTGGTAAGTTGTAAGCCAATTAATGAAATGTAACCAGAATATCTTATGTATACCAAGTCTAAAATTTAACCAGTGGTTGGTGTGTATTGGATATATATATATATATATATATATATATATATATATATATATATATATATTATATTAGTTTTAAGACTAAAACATTAAAACTACATACATTCCAATAAAATGTATTATTATTAGGTGGATCCATTTAATTTTAGTTCAGCCGTAGTCCGTTGTTGATAGTTGATGAATGATTATGTAGTTGCTTTTTTTTTTTTTTTCTACTATCACTTTCAGGTTGAGCAGAAAATGACTCATTTTCAACCTTATGTCTCACTGTTTGTTATAGTCTTGGCCACTTTTCTAGATGCAGCTGGTTTGATAACAACAGAGTGGTCTGTGGGAGCAGAGAATAAAATTAGCTACGGCTTGTGGCAGAAATGTGAAAAAGAATTCCCGTGCATTTATTACACAGCAGAAAAAGGTTCCATGTGTTTAAAAAATTAGTTGCATTTTCCAGTTTTCTCATATTGTTTCTATAACAGTGTTTCTCAAACTTTTAGGGTAATGACACATAAAGAATATTCTAGAATTTTCGCGACACACCAAAATAATTTTAACTTTATAAAGATAACATTTTTGTACATATTACAGTGATGTACAAACTGTGATGTATTAGTGGGATGGATGTGTCTGCTTAAGGGAAAACATCATATTCCATAGGGGCTCCAAAGCTGACAAGCAAAACGCGCAACTCATCATCAACTGTATGGAGTCTCTCGTGTTTCTTGGACTTGATCTCAGTTAATGCCTAAAAGCCAAATTCGCAGAACCAAGAAGATGAAAATGGCAACATAGTCTTAACTGCTTTCAAACTGATTAAAGGATAAACTTTCATGATTGCAAGCCAGAATTCTTCTTAAGTCTTGTTGGTGAACGTTGTTTGATATAATTTATAATGTAACAATTCAATCAGCTGCTCCTTCTCTTCTGTCGTCAAATTGTCTTCTTCCCCGACTGCAAACGGATTGATCACCCAAGCAAATTCGTCGATGTCATGTGATGGAAAATAATGATAAAGAGACGATTGAAGTTGACGATAGTGTTCAAAATATTTTTGCCTATTAACCTTGTTTTCTGCTTATCTTGAAATTCGTTAACAGATGGAAAGCAGTCGAATATTCCTTTCGATATTTTACTTTTCCACATGGACAATTTCTCATTAAATGACTTCAACTTTGATGAAGATGTAATGATGTTCTAAGATGGTCCTTGAAGACTTAAACTTGGTGAATTCAGTTTATCGAATAAATCGGAAAGAAACTGAACCTTCAACCACCAGATTTCATCATGTAGTTCGAATTCAAAATTTCGATCGTCAGTTTCAAGGAAAGAAATCACTTATATTTTGAGATGTACAAGTCTATTAAGAACTTTTCCTTAAAGCCAGCGAACTTCTGTATGATGAAGTAGATGTGCAAAGAGTCGTGACTTGAGTGGTCGAGACTTGACGAAGTTCACCACTTGAACGACCCGGGTCATGATGCAATTCAAATCTTTGGGCATTTATTTAGAAACGAGACTTTCTCTATGAAACATGAGTGGACAGAGACGATACTAGGATTATGTTAAAGTGCAGCGGTTAGTAAACCGTTTGTTTTTCCTTGCATTGAAAGACAACCATCGATGCAAATGCCAACGCAGTTTTCCCAATTCAAATTGAAAAGCTAAATATTCTCGTTAGCCATCTTGTAAATTTCACTGCCATTTGTCAAACTTCTGCAGCATAAGAATTCGTTCACAAATTTTCCGTCTTTGATGAAGCGAATGAATGCAAGAAGCTGAGCTTGTCCACTGATGTCCATGGATTCATCAATTCGAAGTGCCCAAAGCTTTTCCTCAGTTGTCTTGAAGTGGTCGCCAATTTGATTCTCGAAATTGTATCATTTGACAAAGGGACTTTCTTCACTTTAGCGGCTGCATCAGATCCAAGCATAGTTTTGACGATAACAGCTAGTGCTGGTGCGATTATTGCCTCATCTTCGGTGTGTAATTTTTTGACCCTTTGCTAATAACTGAGCAATCTTAACACTAGCAATCAATCCTTTGTCAGGAAGGTTTGTGAAACTGATAAGCTTTTCCGATTGTTGTTTTCTCTCAAATGCAAGTCTTTCGAAGTATTCTGATGGTTTGTCTTTCTGCTCTGGATGATTTTTCTCGCGACACACCTGGAAGTCAAGACACACTAATCTGTCGCAACACACAGATTGAGCAACACTGTTCTACAAACTGTCATAACTTATTCAAGGAGTTAGACGTCTTTTTTTATTTGATTTCTTGAAATGTCGAAGACACATTATGTCGTCATTTTGTGTGTGTGTTATCTGACAATTCTATGAAAGACTGATGAAAGGCTTTTGAACGGAACCATCCCGGTTTACAATGTTTTCAGCAGACATATTTATAAATAGATAGATAATGAGTTAAAGAGACAGACGATTGATAGAAAGACATATATACTAGATAGTGAGTCTATGGAAACCACTGTATTGTAAATCCCTCGAGGACCAATATAATTAAGGAGCAACAGAAGGTCAGTTACAATGGGGGCTTCTATAATACTCTCGGAGCATCCGGGCAACTACTCTAGAGCCGCGGTTTTCAACATTTTTTACAAAAGTATGTCCGTCGGTACCCCTCAAAGTAAGTTCTCCAAATTTTTGGTAGTTTTAAGCGAAAATTATATCTCTACTTACCCTGCATACCACGGGATACGCTTACCCAGTGCTTTTTTTTGTGCCGGTACGAGCCGGTGCGGCGTACCGGCACCTTTTTCAATGTGGGGAAAAAATAATTACTTTGCTTGTATTTTAACGTTTATTTTAATTTCTCATATTATTAATTTGTTCAAACTGAATTATTTTAAAATTGCTCGCAATAAGAATTAAAATACAAAATGCGAAACTGCTTTCCACACACACTCGTAATCACTGAGTACCGGCACCTATTTTTTTTTTTTTACAAAAAAAAGCACTGCGCTTACCACCGGTTGAGAACGCCGTCCTAGACATTCTATGAGGGATGAGTTTCCATCTCTATGAATATCCCTATATTGACCATGGTGTCAGTATCATGGTGTCCTTTCGACTTTCTCATATGCCCAACAGAGCCATGCTATGTGGTGGTTTTGGATGGTTGGGGGCTTAATTTTTTCCATTTGATGAAATGCGATTTTAGGTTTGAAACACTTTTTTTTAATTTCTTGGAAGATTTTCATATTTCAAGCAAGATCATCATTAACTTTTCTTTTTTATATTCAGACATTTTCCTAGACAATTTGAGGATATGTCAGTTTTTCGCCATCGTCACCTTAGTGTTGTATGTTGTCTGCTGTTTGACGGCTGCTCTTCTAATCAAATCTGACAGTGACATGGCAGACGACGACAACAACTGGCCGTTGTTTGCATTTCTTTCCTGCATAGCAGCAGGTAATTGATCTCGTAGCTTCATTTTGTCCAACTGAACAGTTTGGTTTCCTATTCCTTCAAGACTTATTTCATACGGCCAAAGTAAAAAAAAAAATAGCTTCCTTATATTTCAGAGGTCGGGGAACCGGGGTAAATTACCCCAAATGGGGTAAAATGAAATTTTTGGGGGTAAAAATGAAACTTTTGTGAGTAAAAAATATATGTTTTTAATTTGCTAAGGGGTAATATCAACTTACACAAACATATTTGGGGGTAATGATTAAAAAAGTTCCCCGACCGCTGTTATATTTGAATGGTGAGCTGAGGTGTTAAAAAATGTTCACGAACTTCTTACATGGTTCTCGATTCGTCTCAAAACTCCCCCCCCCCCCCTTCATTCGATTCATGAATGCGATACCGCAAAAACCTCCGATATTTGCCATTCTTGATTTAAATGCATCGTCTAATATCATCACTATGCTATGTTTACACTACACTTTTTTTGACTTCTAAGTTACAAATTTACTAATAACACATAGCAAAGGCTGATGCAGTGTTTACATTAATTGTTTATAATTATAATGAATGCATCTGTTAAATAATATAATACCCAAGGAACAAAATAAATGAATTCATTCTCTAAAATACACTCACACTATCTATCTATCTATCTATCTATCTATCTATCTATCTATCTATCTATCTATCTATCTATCTATCTATCTATCTATCTATCTATCTATCTATCTATCTATCTATCTATCTATCTATCCATATATCTATCCATCCATCCATTCATCCATCCATCATCCAACCCTCTCCCCCCCCCCACCTTTAGCCATCCATCCATCCCTCCCTCCATCAATCCTTCACTCAGTGTCCGCTTTAAACTTAACTCATTTTTAATTGTTCCTAATGATCCCACCTACTAACTAACCCTTTTGTTCTGTTTTCAGCCACGGCTGTGCTGATGCTGACTGTGGTCTGGTACATCACAATCCATAATACAACAAAGTCCACTGTAGGCTACTCCTTCAAACTGACCGCTGTCTCCGGCCTGTGTATATTCAGTGGCGGGCTGATGGCGTTTTTCACTTCAGCTTGATACATCGATACCCCCCCCTTCCAATTTGTTAAATACTCTCACAACAAAAGCCATAATGTTGACATCTGAGAAATAAAGACACGTAGTAGTATAAATAGTCAACGGTCGGTGTTGAGTTGATATCTCTTTATGTACATAGCGTTCAGGAATAAAGGATTATAAAAATGTAGAAGAAAAAAGTCAGTTTCAACAGCATCGGGGGCCCTGTACAAGCCATTGGGTTGGGGGCCCTTAATACAAACGCTTAAAAGAATGAAACACAATTAGTTTAATTATTAATATATTATAAATCCTCTGTAATCGTGGGATCCTGGGGAAAATACCAAGGCCTGTCCATGCGTTTAGATGGCATTCCGTGAAGTCATATATATTATTTCTAAACCTTAAATTGAATTCATAATCGTTATTGATAGCGCACTTTCGACATTTCCATTATAACAGAGACATATACTGCCATGGATGCAACATTGTAAATATTTATTTATTTCGTATTGTCCACGTAGAGCTGTTTATCTCAAAGATCTTATATAACAGGACGGTTTTTATTTCTGCCAATCTATCATCTTCACTATAGACTAGAGTGCAATGGCCATGGAGGCACTAACAGGACTCATACGTAGGTGACTATAACAACTCTAACGCTTCCCCCAAATCAATGTCAGGTAGCCATTTTATGCAAGAGTTGACTTGGAAATTCTGACCATGACCTCTCAACCACCACCCATGACCTCTCAACCACCACCCATGACCTCTCAACCACCACCCATCCCCCGCATGTCACATGATGAAGAAGAAAAGATAAATGTGTGGTGCAGACAGAGCCGTTCATGTGTATAGGGAGAGAGGATAACTGGTCAAAGGTTTCCACAGTTGCGGCATGTAGGCCATATCAAACAGTGCACATATTTTCTACTTATCAAATGTGAGGTAATACGTCCAGAGGGCATTAGACAGTGGCTTAGTTTGTTGATCCATAAGAACTGCTCTGTGTGCATCGTAAGCTATCAGCTCTATATTTAACATAGAGCTCAGTGATCGTAAGTAGGCTACTGGGCGTGTCACTTTTCCCACCACTGGGTATTGAGGAATACATAGACTCTTTGAGAGTATTGGACATGTCACACGCTGGGTATTGAGGAATAACAGTGTGATACATAGACTCTTTGAGAGTATTGGACATGTCACACGCTGGATATTGAGGAATACATAGACTCTTTGAGAGTATTGGACATGTCACACGCTGGGTATTGAGGAATAACAGTGTGATACATAGACTCTTTGAGAGTATTGGACATGTCACACGCTGGAAATTGAGGAATACATAGACTCTTTGAGAGTATTGGACATGTCACACGCTGGGTATTGAGGAATAACAGTGTGATACATAGACTCTTTGAGAGTATTGGACATGTCACACGCTGGATATTGAGGAATACATAGACTCTTTGAGAGTATTGGACATGTCACACGCTGGGTATTGAGGAATAACAGTGTGATACATAGACTCTTTGAGAGTATTGGACATGTCACACGCTGGGTATTGAGGAATAACTGTGATACATAGACTCTTTGAAAGTACGCCTGTTGGACATGTCACACGCTGGGTATTGAGAAATAACAGTGATAAATAGAGAGTATTGGACATGTCATACATTATTTACTGAGAAATAACAGTGATAACTAGAGAGTATTGGCACATTGGACATGTCGCGCAATGGTTATTGAGGAATATAATATATGCAGAGTATTTCGCAAGAGTGCTCTAATTGTAGTGACTGTGTGGTAACTTCAGCCAATGCATGAAGGAAAAATAAAGAGAGAAGTCACACATTTCAAATAAAATCAAGACGCATGTAAAACGAATAAAGCAAAATATTCTTACAAAAATGCAAAAGCAAGTGTCACTGGTTAAGTTCGATTTTAAGGCCACTCCCAAAACAAACAATAGCGATGGGCAAAGATTTAATTAAACTACAATGCATCATGAGTTTATGAATATCTATAGCGATGAATACTTGTAAGCAGGGCTTTTTTTTTTGTAAAAAAATAGGTGCCGGTACTCAGTGATGGATTGCCTAACTTTTAACTACAAGTTCGCACCTCGATGCAAGCTAAATCACAACTGCAAAGATACTAAATGTCTAAAACAATTTTATTTTATAATTAACCAACTTAAATCCTCCTAAAATACAAGAAAAGTAAAATTTTTTCCCCACATTGAAAAAGGTGCCGGTACGCTGTGTACCAGCACAAAAAAAGCACTGCATTTAAGAAAATAAGTGATAAACTATCTAGAATGATAGAGACAGCCAGTTAAGTTTGAGATGAGTTGTTACTTTTTCAGCAGTTGGCAGTAGTGAGTGTTAATTATAGATGTCAGTGATTCAGTCCTTCTTATGGAAAACAAAATGGCTGGTTTTATATCCAAAAGTGAAGTAAAACTTAATTTAGAAATTCGTACTAAGTCTGTGGAGCAAACATTAGTACCTCTTGTAACTGAGTTGTAGTTTTATCCTCACAACGACTCTATAATACTTAATTGTGCAAATAATTATATACTGAAGGCAATTCGTCTGATATTTGTTACGATGGATGCATTTATTTGTAAACTTATCAACTCTGTCCATCAATAACAATAGCTTGCCCAGAAACTCCAATATCAAAACTAATCAAAGTGTTGCACTATTTCTTCATTAATGCATATTCTGGGTCTGACTTCTTTTTACATTTGATTTTTAGCGATTTTTCTATTATTTACTTCTATTACTCTCTCATTTTTCACTTATAACTATCTGTCATGGTATAGTTAGTAGTACTAAACACACAGGTGTGTGTATCTTTAGAGCTTGGCCAACTAGGTCAACATGTGGTCACGGGGTCAAGATTCGAGATGTTTATAGAAAATAAATATGTTGTTTATTATTCTAGATATTTATAGAAAATAAATATGTTGTTTATTTGTAAATTGTATTGACTAAATGAGTGAGAGACAGAGTGATGTGGAATGTTCGAGTTGGATGGAAGGAAATTATATAAAGACGATGTTCAGTTGAGAAGGGAGTTGAGTCAATCGAGTCAGTGAAGTTATTAGAGTTCAGAAGTTCAGTTGAGTATTGAGAGAGTATTTGAGTACATATCAGAAGTTTTAGTTGATCAGTTAAGTTCATTGTTAACAAGTATTATTCATTGGATTTATTCTGTTTATTTATATTATTGTAGTCAATAAATCATATGAACCATGGACATGAATGGAGTTCTCATTATAACCAGTTCATACAAATAATATCATTTTCATGGTGGCAGCGGTGGGATACGAACCACGCCTCTGAAGAGACTATCACTAGACTAGACACTGCCACTGGTCACTAGCCCTAGGAGCCTAGCTAATGAGGCTAGTGAAAACTTCACATAAGTCATAATAATTACTTTGTTTGTTGTCCAAAAGCTGTATTACTATAACTAGTATAAGACTTCTAGAACCAGCGATTAGCAAACAGTGTTTGTAGATCATTAGGAAAATAATTTTGTGGGTGTTTAGTTAGATGGCCTAAGATGGAAATATAAAAAGTGTCAAACAGACAGAAGCAATCACGTTAAGTGAAAATGATTGTTTGAATCTATAGGGATAAGAGTACTGACCCAACTGAGTCTGGCTTAGTAAAACAAGTTCTGATATTTGTAGGTAATTTTTTCTTTTAACGACACACTTACTGGCGTAGTAGTGATTTATAATCACACACACATACTTCAGTGACACATATTAAAAGTGGTACATGAGAGTAAAAATGATGCATTTAGTTGTCTGTGGTGGGAATAAACTCATGAGTTTAGGGGTCCATGAAAATCAATTCATAAGTTTATTAGTCCACTTAAATGAAATAGTGGTCTGCAGAAACAACTGTATCGCTATAACTTAGAAATTTTGTGGGCCTCGAGGCCTTCAGCTTGCTGTTCCAGACTTTTAGTACTAGACTATGACCAGTATTTTTCTGTTGCCAGATGAAGATTTTGTTCAAAGTTAATTAGCCAAACAGATATATGTCAGAAATATAAAGGATATAAAAAAAGTTGTCAAATCAGAATGGGTGCCAGGAAAAGTTTGTATTGTCATCAAACAGGCCAGGATATTTTTCTTACCAATCTGGGAAGCTGGGACAGTACTTGTGAAATTGTCTCTTGTTTGAGGTATACCGTGAGGTCTTGTTACAGTATACTAGCCAACTGAAATTATTAAAAATGTTCCCCATTTCAGTTAAAGTAGTAATTTGACAGAAATATAGGTGTGCCAGAACATCTAAGCTCTATAGTATTGAAGCTAAACCATTTTCCAAAATTCAGCTGTCTAAATCAAAATTTCTGGACAACTACATATTCTGAATGTTTGTACTGCACCATACGCGTAGTTTTATGGCTAATACATTTGGATGTCTCTGTTCATTGCCTATTGTTATTTATGTCAAGGAATCAAGTGAAGAATGTTTTCTGTAAGGCTTAACTAGTACTTTTGATTTGTTTAGATTACAACATTGGTCAACTCTAAAGGAAAGAATTAAACTAACTGAAAAGCAGCAAAAGGCTTTAGAGAGTTGGTCTTGCTGTTAGTTCTGCTGTGGATAGGTTTGTGTCTGTTGGTCAGTCCATAGCTGAAGAACATCCTGATATTAAGGCTGATATGTGCTTAGCTTGTCATGATGCTAGATTGGCAGGTAAGTTATTTTGTTCTCTTCCATATTTAATAAGGACCAGTTTAAAAACATATTTAAAAAAAAATTCTCTTTGCTCATGGAATAAGCTGTATGCATGTGGTATTACAGGAATGTAGGGAGAATTTTTAAACATTTTATTTGTAGACAGTCCTAGACTTTTCTTTACAAATAAAAAGAGTGATACATGTTTTTTTCAACACACAAGGTGGATTAGTTTAAAATTCAGTGCCAGATGCTTTATTGTTATCAGCAAAATTTAAATTTATTATTATTTACATTAAAATTAATTCTATAGGAATTTATTTTCAGAAATTGGACAGCTTAATATTGACCTAATTGTGGCCATTGTCCTTTTTTTCTTAAATTTACACTTTGAACATTTTTAAAAATGAAAACTAAAAAATTAAAATGATGTTTCGGAAAAAAACAATGCACAACTAGATTACATTTGATCAGCATGATGAAGGAATTATAATGGATTATATTGTAATTGAGTAAAATAAAAAAGGAAATTTAATGGCAACTAAATTTACATCATTGTTGATTACTATATTACATTCTTTCTCCCCCCTCAACCATTTTATTTATGAATTTCACTAATTTTGTTTAGTTTGATAAAAAGTCTTTTAATTAGCACTACTAAAATGATCAACATAAAAACAAGTTCTTGTGGCTTATGTTTTAGGTGTCTATGCAGAAGCTCACAGCTTGCTACCCAGGTCTGGATGAGACAGTGACTTTGGCCACAGATAAAACTGCTATGGTTGAGCCAGCTGGGCAACTTTGTCAGCCATAACCAAAGTTCTGCTTTTGGCTGACCACATTGTTGTGAAGCAGCTTCTTCTGAGTAAAGAAAAGGTAAGAGAATAGCTTATAGTTTATTGATTTAAATGTGCTTTAATTTATTAGCAACAATTTTCAATAGGCTAAAAAGACAGTCCTTTTCGGTTTCATATTTTACTGTTAAATTTTGGAATAGCCATTTATTTCTGTTGCAGGTACTTTCAAGTTTGACCCATGTAGAAAAGTAAATAATTTCACAGATTTTGTGAATGCATTCAGTGAATTTGGCAAGGATATGGTTGAGCTTGCGCACCTTTCAGGGGATCGTCAAAATGTATGCTATCTATTGCAGTATTTCCAAACCTTTACTTGATAATTTTAAACTTTTATTATCTAAACACATTTAGAATTTATTAATACAGTGAAATGTCGTTATAACGAACAGTGTAACGAGGTATTCAATCTAAATTTTTTTGCCCCTTCCCCTTAAACATATAACATCAAGTTAAAAAGTGTGCGTTGTAACAATTTACGTGTTTTCAGTATTACGAAAAATAGCCGTTTGCCGATATTTAATTTATCCCCTTACCAAAAAAAAAATTAATTCGGCAAATTTCTAAAACTCAAGTCAACTTGAACTCAAACGACATTCACATTTACTAAATAATGGGAGGGGGGAGTGTGAGAGGAGTAAGATGTTATGGTAACCTTTAACCTCTACTGATGAGGATAGTAAACATAAATTCCACCGTGTGCAGTACTGAGACAAGTATCGTCTTGGGACGAGCGAGGGGGGTAGTGAGTAAGTGGCGTGTCACAATTACGTAACAACAAACAGGGGTGGTGGTGGATGAGAGGATGAGAGTTTTAGCAAGGTCGGGAAGGGGAGAGGAAGAGAGTTTAAATGTCACGAGACAGCCAAACGACGCAGGCGGGCACAATTACGTAACAACAAACCGGCAGGGGGGGGGGATGAGGAGTTTTAGCAAGGTCGGGAAGGGGAGGGAGAGCCTAAGACGTCATGGGACAAACACATGAATGTAGTGAACGTTACACACATTCGCGGGATTAAAAAAAAATTAATAAACCAGTGTTACGTCTGTTGAAATGCGCTAATGAGAAAAAGCCATACACTTAAAAGTATAGCTTATTGGGAGGTATGAGAAAGACATAATGGTTTTGGTATGTGTAGAAAGTAACTTGATAGTTTTAGTAAAAAACAATCTTATTGTTTTCGGTAGGGGCTTGAGAGTGGAGTCGCAATTTTTTTTTAGAAAATGGCGATCTTATAGTTGTGATAAGGACTTAATGGACAGAAGACTGCATTTTGCCAAGATGTTAATAAACTACCGGTACCTGTATTTAATTAATAATACAGGAATGGAAGAATAAATGAGTTATTATTTGACCTTTTTGTGACATTGAACTATACTTTTTTCTAATTATAATAAAATTTAATCCTGTTACAAAAGTAAATAAATATATAAATATATTTTTAAAATTATTTCGTTGAATAAATCAGACAATATGAGTAATATAGCCGTAGTGGGTTTCTAAGTGAAGTAAGTCATGTTGAATAACTGTTTTAAAAATAAATGAATTACATCCCTTAGTTCAATGACCGTTAGCTTAGTAACGAAAGCTGAAAGCTAAATTACTAGCTTAACTAATGAGAAATATAAACGGAGAGAATATTTAACATATTTTTAGCTAAATATCTTTGGAAAAAGTAGTAAAATGACATAATATATTTGCACTGATACCCAAATGAACTATATCCACATATTATGAACAGAAAATCTCATCGTCACTTGTGCAAACCTCCCTGATTTCAGTGTAACATAATTTTCGTTATTACGAACAAATTTAGAATCCCCGTCAATTTCGTTACTAGCGACATTTCACTGTATACTAATATCTGTACAAACCTGAGAAAAATAAAAAAAAGAATTTACAATTATGTTTTTTTTAGCATTAGACTTAAGTTTTAATGTAAGCACACTTTAAACCTGGTGCACTTGTAATATAATTATAAACTTTTAAGCTTGAAAAAATAAGTAAAACTTTATTTTTTAATGTTATTTTTATTTTGCAAAAGAGATAGTTAAAATTCCACAGCAGAAGTAAATATTTCACTGTCTCTTGATTAAAAGTTTTACTATGAAATTACGTTTTTATTTACGATTAGGATTTAAAAAGTGATAAACATAAAGCACAGATGGGTTCAGCCAGAGCCATTTTAGAGAGTCCACCATGATGCTGCTGTTGTCTTGTAAGGTTAGATAACCTTTAGAAAAATTACTGAAAAAGATTTCTTTTTTAAATAATAAACTTCTATTTAAATATTTTTAGAGCATTTTTAAATAAAATGCTCTATTATCCCGATTTTGTCTGTCTGTCATCACTCTAGATCTCAGCAACCATAAGTCCTAGTTTTTTAATACATGTATTTGTTATTCTATAAAAAAATTTATTATTTTATTGTCTTACTCTGCATTTGTCTAGACTTACCTACGACATCCAGAATGTACTAGTGCACGCCTCCTGCCATGAGAGTTTTCTCAATGATTCGACAAGCACAGGATCTTATTCAGATTGTGGTCACTCAGGGCGAGACCAGAAGAGAACCGCAGTGATAGGGGGCCTGTAGTCAATGGGGATTCTGGAATAGGCCTGACATCTTCACATCCAACAGCAAGCAAAGCATTTTTCAGAATTTGAGGTGAAAGTTGGCATTAATTATGAAATTCTTTTTGATTAAATGTTAACATTTATAACATTTTTGAAAAGTCTTTTAATTATTGTTTCTTTTTTGCTGAATGTATTAAACAAAACAGGTTGATAAACAAAATAAATTACCCAAAAATATTAACCTCATTCATGGAAATTTCACAACTGAAAAAGTTATTTTATATTTATTATAACAAGAATAGTTTGTTTTTAATTAAATTTTTTATTTACAAAATTTATATATTATAATAAAAAAAAATATGTGCGTATTTGACCGCCGACCTGAGAGTTGCCGGTTCAATCCTGGTTAGAACCAAGTGAATTTTCCCTGGTCCTGGTGAAAGTTGGTAAATGTACCTCAAAGCCACCCAGCTTCCAATAGGTACCTGACTTAAGCTGGGAAATAAAGGCTGGTGGGCGGTGTGCTAACCACACAATTCCTTTTATACGCTGTGGATACAAAAACAGATGCATTCTACACTTCATCTGCCCCGATGACCCTCTTTACTTTATTTTTAATCTATAAATGTTTATATATTTATGATTAAATTTATATATATAATATATATGTAATTGCCTGGCAAGAATTTAAAATAGCTCCAAAATTTTATTTGTGAAGAAGTTTTTTATTTTAATTTTTTTCTGTTATTTTGAATAGGATCAAATTGATATGACAAGAATGACCATGATAGGCCCAGAAATTGAAGACAGGGTTCTTTGTGCTTTGAAAATGTTAAGGAGGCTGTTGAAGAGTTTACAGATTCCTATTATACATCTCATGAGGCTAGGGAAAAAATTGTCCAGCTTACAGACACCTTGCGAGATAATTTACAGAACCTGCTTTTAATAGGGCATAATATAGTGAGTTCTTCAAGTAAATATTTATTTACTTTTAAAATCCTAATTAAGCTAAAATATAATACAATATAATTTTAAAGCATAATTATTTTGTAGACATTGCATATTTTTGTAACTGCTTTTCCTCATCTTAGCTCTTATCAGTAAAATTTTTTTTTTTTTTTTTCAAAAAATAAAAAGCAATTTTTACAGAGTAAACCTTCTGAAACTTATTCTATTTCAATAAAACCCCATGATTGAATTTAAAATACTATCAGATTTCTTATCAAAGTAAGGCATGGAAGGTCACACATGAGCCTGATGAGAACCATACTTTGGTTTTTTATCGAGTAAAAAAATGGTTGAAGGAGCTGCTTTATGGTAATTTTATAAAAATTAAAGGGCAAAAGTTATTTAAAGTCATAGTGTAGTTGAGTTAAAATAGCCCATCACTGCTTCCACTACCTAGGAAGTGTTGTCACTGAAGAGAGCAGAGCAGAAGGCATAAAGCGTTGAATTGTCTTTAAAAGCAATAAAAAGTCCCCTCCCCCCTAAATTTAAAAATAAACATCTTAAACAATATCAAAGCTAATCTATAAGAATCAGAAAAATGGAGAATGACAAACTACATACAGTTACTAATAGATACTTTGGCCAAATCATGAACATCATTTGGCTGTTAAAGAATCCCCAAAGGAAACTTTCCATTAACCAAGAAATCAACAAAATAAAATGTTGATGGGTGGTACCCGCTCTCTGAGAACCAGCTGATTATGTTAGATAGGCACTGGAATGGAACCTACAGGGCAAGAAAAATGCAGGAAGGTCAAAACAAACAAAATGTTTTGATAGAAATTTAAAATCAAACGTTGTTAGTAGATATAATTTATAATGAATACCATTTAATTTTTTAATAAATATCTCAACTAACAATAGTATGTTAAGTACCATTTAAAACATTGTAAGACGTCTCTTTTTATTTTTCAATTGCAGAAATGTAGAGATGCACGAACATCCACCCAGGACTATGAAACCTCAGTCATCAATGTTCTAGAATCTTCAAAAATTTTGAGAAAACAAGTAAGATATCTTCATTAATTCTTCAGTTCTCATAATTATATTTAAACATATTTTTTTCAATTACATTGCACTAGTAAAAAATTACAACTGTGTTATTTTAATTATTTTTTTATTAAAAACTTATGTGGGTATTCTGTTATAATTTACAGACAACTTGAAAAGTTTAACAATAAGATTGTGTTCATTGTAAAAAAAAATGCAAATATATATTAATGGTAAAAACGACCATATTAGCTAGAATTACAAATGGTTGTTTATTTGGATGCGTGGTGCGATGTATTTTAAAAACGGTAAAATGTTTACAGTCGTTCCATGGTTATCATCGTTAATATTTCCAAACTCTACTGAGACAAATGAATTTCTGCAAAGTAGGATTCTTTATTTACAAATGAAATATTTTCATAGTTAGTGCATAGAAAACCTATTTACGACTTTCTAAATATAACAAATATCAAATTATTATTATTGTGCATTTAATAATACACACTTAAACACATCTTTTACACACAACGATTTACTTGTTTGATGATGAAAAAATTCTCTGATGTTCTTTTATTCATCTAATGGTGGGTAAAAAAAAGTAAAGTTCCCTTAAGCCTCATAGGACTCATTGAGGCAGATGAAGTGTAAAATTTATCTGTTTCTATAACCTCGGCATATGAAGGGATTGTGTGGTTAGCACAATGCCCAGCCACCTTTACTTTGCACCAAATAACACCTGAAAAAATTCTCTCAGGTCAACAGTTGAGTATCTACACCACTCGGCCATCCGTCCCATTTAAATAAAAGTTCTCCAAAATCCCTATCAGTGGCCAAGGTAGGACGAGGATAGGATAGAAATGAATACCAAGCTATAATTGCCTTGGTATCACCACACCTGAAATTTTGGAAAAAAAAAGTTTGTGCCCAAACACAAGAAATGATCAGAAAAATATAGTTTTTAGCCAGAAAAATCAAATTCCCAAGTAGGATAATGACAATATTTATGACATTTTTTTTTCTAAAGAGAAATGTTTATATTTTAATAGATTTCTAAATTTAACCCCTCACAATAATAAAAAGTGCACACATCATGCTGTCAACATACTATGATTGATCTTTGTTTATAAGTTATTTACATGTGATGGTTGCTCTCTAGTAATGCTTTTTAGAATTTTTAAAAATATTCTGTTATTTCATAGTCCTAAAGACAGGTGTAAAGATTATATCATTATCTTCACAAATTTATCAAAATGTATAATTATGTTTTCTTAAGATAAAAGTCTTTAAATAGGTATAATAATGTATAAAGTATGTCATTATCAGTCTTTTGACTTACCAGCTAATTTCTTCTCAATGTAGGAAAAAAAAAAAACTTAAAGAGTATTCATTTGCAAAAGTTCCTTATATTGGATACATATACTGTATTTGCTATAGATTTTTCAACAGTTTTTTAAATTAATATTAGTTAGCATTTTAATAAGTGTACATTTTTTTTTGATATCTTCAGCTTTTAGCTACAGCCATGAGCCAAGCTTCAGATTTATTTAGACAAAATGATGATGAATGTCTCTTGAAAGCTCTTAAAAAGTCTGGTTTGGCCAGCGATTTTGATAGAGTGGAGGAGCTCACAGTGAAATTCTCAGAGCATCAAGAGCAGCTTGAAGAGGTAGTAACATAGTGTCATATTAAAGTAAGACATTAGACAAATGGTTGTCTTAAGTAGTAAAACAGCATTCTTTTAAAAAAAAATGTATTATATAAATTTTGATTTCCTCACTGAGGTTTTTCTCGAGTCAAATTTCAATAACCGTGATTCTAAAAATAGTTTACTTTCTTTCTACAGACTGTGATGTTTGTAATAGTTAATTTAAAAATAGAAATAAAACTTATTACATGTATTTAATGATTGTTTTATAACAAAAACTATGTACAGTTCTATAGTTGGAAATTAAAATATGTATTTACTGCTAAAGAAAATAAACCTGTTATATGTTTAAAAGTAGTTCATAAGTAAGATTGTAGATTAAGCTGTGTATAACAATTCAAGTTCTAAATATTTTTTTACCACAAGTCTGTATCTTTCCCTCTAAAGGTCTGTAAATTATTTAGACACATGGCAACCACAGAGCCTCTGATAATAGCAGCAGAGCATAATGAATCATTTCTTCATTGCCTTGGCCCATTGGTATGTCGTCTCATGAAAAATAATTACTAAAACATTTTTTTAAAACAACATTTTCGTTTATTATCATATATAAGAAAATACTTTCTGTACATTGAAGTTTGACCAAAAATACCAATTAAAGTCAAAGAATCAGCTTTGGTTGATGTATTTAATAATCATTTTGAATATAAGTCCTTAACGTTGCAACAGTACTGCATTATCAGAACTTAAGAGCTGGTAGAATGGTAGAGCGATTGACTACACATAAGGTCCAGGTTTCATGTTTGATGAATGCTGGGGTCTTAACTTGGTTTTTCGATGTTCCATTCCATCCAGCTTAAAATTGGTACCTAAAATTGTTAAGGAAAGTAAAGCTGGCTGGGCATTGTACCACACAATATAAAACAAGCAATTTAAGTCTTTTCCGTTTCGGACAAAGGACATTTAGAGCATTTTTGTGTACGGCTACGGTTCGTGGGACGAAATCCGTATTTTTTCCGGGTTACAGCCATAGATATTGCTCCACGCGTATGAGTTTTGAGAGGGAAGTAATCATGTTGAATAACTGTTACAAAAATAAATAATGATTACGCCCCTTTGATTAGCTTTTATTATTTATATTTAAAATATAAGCAAAAACGGTACCTAGGAAAGTCTTTTATTCGGCCCTGAGATGTCAGATCGCGAAATGGACTTTTGATGTACACTTGGCAGGCCAAGACCTACAAAATGATATATACATCATGGGTCTAGGACTTATGGTTGCTGAGATATAGGGCGCTCCTTTGTTAATATAGCTTATATAGTAAAAAACGGTACTTAATACGCCCCCTTTTACGGCCCTCAGAGGTCAGATCACGAAATGGACAAAAGTCATTTCTTGGCAGGCCAAGACCTACAAAATGATATATACATCATGGGTCTAGGACTTATGGTTGTTGAGATCTAGGGTGATGACGGACAGACAGACAAAACGGGGACAATAGAGCATTTTTTTTCGAAAATGCTCTAAAAATAGAAGTGGATACAATTACAGGTGAACTCCATTTCATCTGACCCAGATAGGCCATAAAAGGAATCTTTAGTTTATGCACCAAGATTTGACATTTATAAAGTTAAACTCTAATTTATGACAAAATTGTTATTACATTGTATTAGTTCTTTTGGGATGGTTGGCACTAATTGGGTGGTTTTCTGGTGCCCTTCTTTCATCCCTGTCATAGCTGAGTGTATTGGCCTTGGAGGCACCACAGCAGACTAACGTCAGATATTTTATTATGCTGATTGAACTTGGGAACTTTAACCATGACCTCAAAATTCCTGATTTATGATTGACCCAGGATGAAAGTGGAGTGCCTACAACCCATGATAATCTGCCCATTAGAATTGGTAATAGGAATCAGAATTAAATAATTTTCATCTAATTTACAATATCTAATCGAATTCAATGGACACTAATCTAACCTATTTTCAAACATTCCATTAAGTTGGTTAGTTCTATTTTATGGAATCGGGAATGGAATCGGTATTTTAGAAAAGAATCTGTATTGAAATTATTTTATTACTGATTATAATTCTGTTCAATTAATAAATAATGCATTTTATAGGATTTTATTGTCTTTATTTAGATTTTATATGCTGCACACACCCTTGCACAGCATCCGGATTCAAAGATTGCCAGAGAAAACTTGGAAGTTTTATTGTGATGTGGGAAAGTCAGATAAATGATTTGTCTATTTTAGTCAAAGAAATCAATGATGTTTGTCAGGGTCATGGCAGACAAAGTAGTTTATCTTTCACTACCTCGACCTGGAGTAAGTAATTTATTTCTTTTTCTCAATCTCATTTGAAATATTTTTTAGTATTTTTTCATAAAAAGACAGTTGTTTGCTTAGTAACTATAGTTAAATATCTTAGTTATTTGTGTTATACCTTCATATTTTCATTAAATTATTTTTTGTTTACTATCTTTGTTTGACATCACTATTTAATTCATCATAACATTTTATTTTTTAATTAAGATATTATTTTATAATAAACATTTTCAGAAACATGGAACTAACTCACGAGCTTTGAGGCCTGCTAAACTTGATGCTGAGGTAGAATAATATATAGCCAAAATATTTTCAAATAATTTTTTTACTATCATAGACTCTCTTTTTTTTTTTTTTAAATTTTCTTATTGAGAATAAACAAATTCTTTTTTTTTGTATTAGGAACAAGCAAAGATTGCCAAGTTGGGGCTAGAAATGAAACTGATTACATCAGAAACTTCAGCAGAAGCAGACAAGTGGGAAGAACCTGATAATGCTGTAGTTAAGCGAGCCAAAATATGTCTAGCATGGCTTTCAGCATGTATTTATTTACAAGAGGAGAAGGGCCCCTGAAAACTACCCTCATGATCTTTTTGTCAAGCTCATTTCTTTGCTAAGGAAGGCAACAAATTGTATTCTACCATTCAGAATTTTTCTCAGAGAGTGAGTTTTTTTAGAATTATACTTGAGGTTTTTCTCTCAGTGATTCCAATTACTTTAATTTTTAACTTATTGATTAAAAAAATACCTGCTTCTAAAAACATTTTAACTTATGAAAAAGTTCACGTCCTAAAAATGACCTCTCTGTATTGTGAAATTAATTTCTTTTACCTTTTTTCTCTATTTTTATAAAACTCATTTATTAATTCTGAGAGCTTTCACTTGATTTATTCTTCTAAATCTTTTTTTTTCCTGCTTTTAACATTTTGAAAATTTCATTGCTATTTGTTAATTACTGTATTTAAAAATTTTATTTAACAAGTTCCACCTTGCCCACAAAAGGAAGAACTGCTTATGTATTTAGATCGGATTCCTATGTGTTGTCATCAGCTGATAACTACTCTTAAATCTGCTACATTTGGCAAAACTGCAACATTCAATAAGGTTTTTTTACTTACTTTATATGCTGGATAATTTTAGAGATAACATGTTCTTTCATCACATTTCACTGTTGACTGTTTATTTCATTTTCTTTTAATTAAATCAGTGAAGCTTATAATTTTTTCCCTCTCTTAGCCTGTCTAATTGTATCAGTTATTATTTCAGAGTATTACAGTTAATACTTCTTATACCTAGTACATGCATTGGTGTATCTACGTTTTACAACTTAAGCTTTTTATTTATTTTAATTTTTTTAAAAGTGTTTTTTATATAGTAAAACTTTTGTTAGCCTGTTTTTGCATAAATATTTTTCAGGTAGACAGTGCTATAAGAAACCAAGAATTTAATGAACATAAAAGTAGTAACTGTTTTGTCTCAGCTTATTTGATTCAGATACTTTATTTATTTAAAAAGATTTGCTGTGGTCATTTGGCTGTAAAAAGAAATGAATAGTTGAAAACTTTGTTTATGTTAGAATATAAGCACAAAGAAGATCATGAGACCCAATTGTGTGGTCAGAAATAACATTATATATTTATCGGGAGCAAATGTCTGTGCACACAAATTTATGTGAAAGCATTCTTAGAATAATTCTATGTTTTGTTTGTACTCTCAGCAATATATATAAACAACTGGTTTACGGCACTTGTGTACTCTCAGCAATATATATAAACAACTGGTTTACGGTACTTGTGTACTCTCAGCAATATATATAAACAACTGGTTTACGGCACTTGTGTACTCTCAGCAATATATATAAACAACTGGTTTACGGCACTTGTGTACTCTCTGCAATATATATAAACAACTGGTTTACGGCACTTGTATACTTTCATGCATGTCATTGTGGGTAGATGATCTCTATATGAAAAACAAAATACTTTCATCTTGCAAACGCGCACCTTAGGGCCTTATGAGAATGTACATTTAAAGATCCCTAGGTAATTATAGACCCCAGGCTGTAGTGGGCCCCAGGCAGTGTAGGGACTCAGTCGGTTCACAACAATAGGTGCTGGAAATTGCACGATTTTGGCAGTTAAAAGAATACACAAACCTTTTAAAGCTAGAACTATCTTAGGCTTATATAACAATATACCTTCATAGAGCCCTTCGTTAGCATTTCTCCTGAGTCTCATCCCTGGCCCTAGGAGGAAACGCTCTCAAGACCGCCCCGTTCTACTCTGGTGCCCCCCCCCCCCCCAGTTATCTTTAACAAGTAAAATATCCTTTGATATCCTTTGATAGTCAAGTCAGTTTAGTCTGTCGGCCATTATAGGTAAACAGATCGCTTTCCATTGCAGCAAGCTGACTATAAGTAATAAAGGTCTGCCGCTATGTGAAAGTCGTCCATAGCAATTAGAACTAGTTGACATATCTCTTGAGTAGCGAGAGTCTAAGAAAGTATCACATTTACTTGACGGTAGATTACACTTCAGATTTGTGTCGGGTTATGGCAAAGTAACACAGATAGGAGCAGTGGAGGGGAGAGGGGCAAGGATATCTCTAAATATATAGGAAATTACTGACAACATATCTCTAATATGTAGGAAAACACTGACATAACATATCTCTAATAAATAGGAAAGCACTGACAACATATCTCTAATATATAGGAAAGCACTGACAACATATCTCTAATATATAGGAAAGCACTGACTGACAACATATCTCTAATATATAGGAAAGCACTGACAACATATCCCTAATATATAGGAAAGCACTGACAACATATCTCTAATATATAGGAAATCACTACTGTAAAGAATCTTGATATGTGTGTCGTGTCTATTGGACTACTTATTTAGAACCACTGCTAAAAAGTATTGCGACGTGTGTCTGCTCTGTCGGTTGATTTACTTGGCAGTGATCAGTGTGTAACATTTGATTTGTTTGAGGGACGGTTTGTAAGTGTGTGTGTGTGTGTGTGAGTGTGTGTGTGTTTGTGTGTGAGTAATTTGTCTGTGTGTAATGTTTGTCGAACGATTACTTGAGAACCACTGCTGTTGGAACATTATGATGTTGATGTTATGTATGTGTGCATGTGCTAAAAGGACTGGAAATAAAGATTAAATGAAGCGGGAAACTTGCAAAAAAAACACGAAGCAGACGATGGCTAATAAACTGGTAGAAAGAAAAAAAAACACAAAGATAAATCACTCATAAAAAATCAAATAAAATTTTTTTTTCCGACATTAGGAGATCGATTTGCTATTTTTTATTATTACGTTTCCATTTGTAAAAAAAAATATAGAAATAATAATATAAACTCTAATGAGACAAAATGAAATAATAAAATATACGGCAAAAAATCAAATTTATTAGACAATTAAACTGAAATAAATCTAATCTGAACAATAAACCCAGGCTTAAATTCTTCTTCTTCTTTTTTTAGATATTTAACGCAATTAAATTCTATTTTTTGTGGGGTCCGTGTTAACAGAAATAAATCAAATAAATATGTTCTTTTTATAACAAATGCAAGGAAAAAAATGTTTATTGTGTGATATATCAAAAATACAAGATTACGAAATATTGCGTCGCGATTGATATAAATTGGACGAACTGCAGCTAACGGGCCGAAACCGGGCCAACGAGCGGTTCAATTCGGCCCGTTACTCGATTCAGAGTAAAGCACAACACTAGATATTTACTTCGGAGTAAGGCACAACACTAGATATTTACTTCAGAGTAAGGCACGACACTAGATATTTACTTCAGAGTAAGGCACAACACTAGATATTTACTTCAGAGTAAGGCACAATACTAGATATTTACTTTGGAGTAAGGCACGACACTAGATATTTACTTCAGAGTAAGGCACGACACTAGATATTTACTTCAGAGTAAGGCACAACACTAGATATTTACTTCAGAGTAAAGCACAACACTAGATATTTACGTTAGGCCGTTTACCTTAACTTTATATTTGTTTTTTGTTCAGTCAGCACATTGGCTGTTGGTCGGACTGAAAAGATTTGTCGACCTCTGGAGTAGATTAACAAATTACTGCCACACTTATCGCATACACTGAAATTCATCCAAACAATATATATATATATATATATATATATATATATATATATATATATATGTGTGTGTGTGTGTGTGTGTGTGTATGTGTGTTTGTGTGTGTGTGTATGTACAATTCTGAATCCACTTGCTAATCTATACATCATACTATGTTTCCAATGATTTGCATAGTTTCACTAAGTTCGCCTCGTCTGCTGCATTGGAGATTTATTTGTAAATATACAGGGTTCGGTTTGGTGTAGGCATAGGTTAATGCTCAACGACTTCACATAAATTGTGAACCACTGCTGTACTACTGTACTGCTGTACTACTGTACTACTGTTCTACTGTACTGCTGTACTACTGTACTGCTGTACGCAATTATATCGCATCGTATTTTATGCTAAATAATATCTGGACAAATATCAGTCCAACACCGCACCGGCTACAAGAAGGGGACATAAGTAGAAACGGGTGATGTACCCTTGATTACGGCCCTTCACCGGACTGGTGGAATATTTGCTCATCAAAATGATGTGTGTATTTTATTTAACAAGCTCAAATTAGTCGAGGCAGACACGTCGGGTGTTGATGCGTGAGTGGTGGACCGGACGTCTGAGTGAGCAGATAGTGCACCAGCGACTGTTTGACTGGGACACGCACACACGCACGCACGCATACGCGCGCGCTCTCATATACTCTGAACTGATGAGTTACTAGCTCTAAATATACCGTATTTTTCGGACCATAAGACGCATCGGACCATAAGGCGCACCAGTTTTTAGAGAAGAGAAATGCAGAAAAAAATATTTTGAAATATTTTTATTAAAATTTTGAAACGAATAGTGTCCTTAAATATTTTATGTGCATTAAAAACCAACAGCACAGTCATAAACTAATGTAATCAATACCAACAGCACAGTCATAAACAAATGTAATCAATACCAACAGCACAGTCATAAACAAATTTAATCAATACCAACAGCACAGTCATAAACAAATGTAATCAATACCAACAGCACAGTCATAAACAAATGTAATCAATTTCCACTTCAATAAACACTTTCCAGCCTCTCACAAGGCTAAAAGCTGCCAGAAAAGTTCAGTGTTACCACTACAATGTGTACGGTAAATACCCATAAATCACGTAGAGACTTTCTATGCTTTCGTTGCATGGTTTATGGGTATCTACGGTACGAATTGTAGTGAGAGAAGAGGCTGGAGAGTGTTTTACACTTTGACACATTATGGTTATCAGCCTAAACCTAACCTTTATTTTTCTACATTTGGACCATAAAACGCAGGGACTTCCCCCCCCCCTCATTTCTGGAGGAAAAAATGTGCGTGCGTCTTATGGTCCGAAAATTACGGTAGGTTGCAATGAGAATAAGGACAAATAGCTAAATGAATATGTCCCACTAAGGTTTCAACTTCTATGCTCGTCACTTGTTTAGTATTTAGTTAACTTTATCTCGGCACATTTTGGCTCACCACTTGTTTAGTTAACTTTATCTCGGCACATTTTGGCTCATCACTTGTTTAGTTAACTTTATCTCGGAACATTTGGGCTCATCACTTGTCTAGTTAACTTTATCTCGGCACATTTTGGCTCATCACTTGTTTAGTTAACTTTATCTCGGAACATTTTGGCTCATCACTTGTTTAGTTAACTTTATCTCGGAATATTTTGGCTCATCACTTGTATTATTTGGAGTTTTAACCTAACATTCTGAGAGTATTTTATGTAGCAATGCTAACAATTCGTAATTCATACATGTTTTATTAGAATCAATGGCATTACTAGAGATAATAGGGGACGGATGGTCGTGCAGTAAAGCGCTCGACTGTTGACCTGAAGATACCTGGTTCGATCTCCAGTGAGGACCAAGGAAATATTTTTTAGTTCATGGCTTAAGTTTCCGATATATTTCCCGTGGTGCCTCCATGGCCATCGCACTATCGGCTATGGTGGGGATGAAAGAAGGGCATCATAAAAAAATTAGTGGTTTATAGGATCTAAGAGATTTCATCTCACCCTTACAATGACTTCACACACACACGCACACAGGCACACACACACACTAGAGATAATAAATATTTCTGTATAAGTTACCGGTACATGAATATACGAAGTATACAGTTTAAGTAAGGTTCGCTAGACTCTTAGGCCATCGGGTTTGATGAAGTGTAGAATTCAGTGGTTTCTGTATTAAGAGGATCGAACCCGGTACCCAGAGGTCGAAAGTCGAGCGCTCTACACCAACGGATAGGGCCGGATGGTCGTGTATTTTAAATTTTCTTTTAACAAAGAGATATTAAATAAAGAGAAAGACGGAGCAAGATAGAGTGACATTTAAATATTACATTTCAAATTATCAAAACAATCTCCAAATGTACGTAACATGTGAAATATGTCTTGTCTAAATATAGTCATATCTGTCATGTCTAAATATAGTCATATCTGTCATGTCTAAATATAGTCATATCTGTCATGTCTAAATATAGTCATATCTGTCATGTCTAAATATAGTCATATCTGTCATGTCTAAATATAGTCATATTTGTCATGTCTATATATAGTCATATCCTTCGTGGGGTTTTGTTGACTTTAATGTTTCTAAAAATGAATCGTCTGGGCTAATTTAAGACTGACTATATTGCACGACATGGAGTGGACAATACACTGTCCACTTCGTTGTTAAGCTCCTGATAACTAACGATGACCCCATTTCTATTTTAATAACAGAACACACACGTGCGCACACATTCACAACAAAACAACTTGCTAAACGATTTTGTTAGGTAAATAAATAAATCAGCGTAAAAGTTTTAGTTGTTGATATTTTTATGTGCGTAAATCTATTATTAAAAATCCGAATAGGTTTATTTACAAAGTACGTAGTTTCTTTCCATGCAAAATATTTTTTTTTACGCACATAAAATTAAATGTTGGCTACCAGGAACCAAGAACTAAATCTTATGCAACTAATTGCACTGTTGAATTACACGGGTGGAAATTAAATTTTGGCTACCAGGAACAAAGAACTAAATCTTATGCAACTAATTGCACTGTTGAATTACACAGGTGGAAATTAAATTTTGGCTACCAGGAACCAAGAACTCTAAATCATATGCAACTAATTGCACTGTTGAATTACACAGGTGGAAATTAAATTTTGGCTACCAGGAACCAAGAACTCTAAATCATATGCAACTAATTGCACTGTTGAATTACACAGGTGGAAATTAAATTTTGGCTACCAGGAACCAAGAACTAAATCCAATGCAACTAATTGCACATTTGAATTACACAGGTGGAAAATAAATTTTGGCTACCAGGAACCAAGAACTAAATCTTATGCAACTAATTGCACATTTGAATTACACAGGTGGAAAATAAATTTTGGCTACCAGGAACCAAGAACTAAATCTTATGCAACTAATTGCACTGTTGAATTACACAGGTGGAAAATAAATTTTGGCTACCAGGAACTAAATCTGGTGCTATCAAAAGTTTCAAATAATTTACTGACATATAAACATTACTGAGATATATTTCATTAAATGTGAAGATTTCAAAACAAACAAACAAGACCGAAGACATCAACAGCTTTCACAATGACGTAATCAGTCGTGTTGAACCAATTATCAGATGAAACCGTAGGAATAGCATATCAACAAAAACCCCATCCATAAATAGCAAGTTCCTAAACTGATTAAACTTTTCTGTAACTCATTCCCTAGTACGACATCCATTTTTAGAAATATTTCCCAAGACGTTTAAATAAAGGTAAACAAATACGTTCACAACCATTTCACAACTGATGAGATATTTATAGAGCAATGTCACAAACAGGTAAATGATATTGAATAATAATAATCTACATGGCCGTTTTAAGGTCATCGTAGGCCCTAGGAACTTTCTAAGTCGTAGGCCCTCCCCGACTTTATTTTTAATATTTTTCAAGATAAAAACGTATCTTTGGTCAACAATGGTACAACCACGACTATCCTCCCTGGCATTACTTTCAACTGAAAAGGATTTGATGAGGGAAATGACATTTGAGGACGTCATATGTGACTTCGCTAAGACAAAGAGCCGAAAAATTAACATACTGTAATTTACAGATCTACAGCACTGCAGCTTGACTTGCTCAGGTGCTCATCTCACACGGTTATATATAGTTACTTTTACTGCAAACATTAAATAAATTTTACTGGCATTCTGAACTTGTTTTCACTCTATGTTCTGGCTTTCGTAGGCCCTTGAAAAGTCCGTAGGCCCTAGGCACAGTGCCTACTGTAACCTAGTTGATAAAGCGGCCCTTATAATCTACTTAACTTTCTAAATACAGGTGCGGCTTTCGCAGTGACCTAAGTGCGTTGGGTGAATACAATAAGTGATGCCCTACTGCTTTGATCTTAAACACATTTTTTTTCTCTTCTGTCAAAGGTAGGTGACAAAGGAATCTCCTTCTGCATCCAGCTACCCCCTCCCCCCCCCTCTTTTAGGAGTGGGGCTTAGGACGGTTCTCTTCCCGCCCCCCCTTTCCCCAACCTCCCATTAAAAAAAAAAACTGCCGATGCTCTCAACATCCCAGGATTCCGTCAATTACCGCATGGTTTTTTTTTTTGTTTGTCCTGTTTGACGCGTGTTTAGTGCCCCCTCACTTGAGACTCTTCGGACCTCCACCCATTAAGACAATGCACGTCCACCCTAGTACTAATTTAGATACTACTTAATGTATGTAGTCTGATATTCTGGACCAGTACTAATTTAGATACTACTTAATGTATGTAGTCTGATATTCTGGACCAGTACTAATTTAGATACTACTTAATGTATGTAGTCTGATATTCTGGACATGGGCTACTACAAGGAAATGAAATGACTTTTTTATTTATTTTTTATCATAAATTTATCTTAGATAGCTAAAAAAAAAAGCCTTTTCTAACATTAAAAAAACGTAATTTCTATTTACTGTCAATATCGGACTGACCATTAAGTCAATTTGCCAACTGGCAAGTGGAACTTTAGCATTTAACTTTGGGCCCCTCCTAGACCCCTAGGCCGGCGCCGGGCGCCGGCTACGCCGCCGAATTTTCGTCCGCCGTAAATCCGCCGAAAAATATGCGGTGCACCTCATTAGCCGCCGTATTTCGTTCGCCGTTATATTAACTGTCGCATTACTTAATCTTGTTGCACATGACCTTGCTGACCATATCAGCTCTGTTGATCACAAAATACTAGCTGCCATGATGGTGCTGCAATTATGATAAAGACTTTAAAGCTTTTGAAGGTAGACTTTTATCAGCTCTTTACAGCACACGTATTGCACCTTAATACTACCGACAGCATCAATAAAAATGAAAAATTTCAAGACCGCTATTATAGAAGACGATACAGCATTCGCAGAGGATAAAGAAATGATAAAGACCCTGAAAGAAGGCATGTCTTCAGTGTGTATATTGCTTCTTGTAGATGATCAGCTTAGTGCATCAATATTGGATGCCTCTGAGAGCAGCACTAACGCTATCAATGACAGTCATAGACACAATCATAAGTCAATGAAGGCATCATGTCCAACGAGTTGGAATTCAGCACTGTTGATGATTCAGTCTATACTTCACTTAAAAAGATGATAATGATAAAACTGTTTATTTCTGTTGTTTTAAATAATAAAACTTTTCCCCAAGTATTGTAAAATTGTTTTATTGCTGAAGTTTTATCAATTCAATATTGTCTAGGCGTTAGCCGAATTTTAGCCAAATATTTCGTAATCTGCCAAAAATCAGCCGAAAATCAGCCGCAAATGTCAATTTACTCAATTTATGGTCAAATTCGGCTACGCCGTCTATCAGCCGAAAAATTATGTCAGCCAGCCGAAACTTAAAAAAAAATTCGGCTGGCAGGTCTAGCCCCTCCCTCTATTAAAATATTACTTTGGCTTTTTTGTCTATTGCAAAAAAAAAAAATAGGGGGAAAAAAGGTGAAAAATGGGTAACTAAGATTAACAATATAAATTTGACTTTCCTCGATTACAAGATGTAAACCAGGGTTTATGTAACGTTTTTAGTAATATACCCTAAGCTTTGACCAAATTTGTATGTATCTTATGTAACATTGAGCATAAATTAATTCGATGGTCGGGAAAATCGAGCTCCCACTGAATGAAGCTCAAAATGAAACGTTTAAATTTAATTCAACATATTTTGAAGTTGCCTGCATGTGTGATACAAACCGTTTGAGCACAACACACACACACACACAAATACAGTAACACTCAAACATAAACACTCACAATCACGGGCGCACGCAGACACACAAATCGAAGGTGAGCTATGAATGTAATGATGAATTATTAATGAATGGAGTGTGGCGGGAACCAGATCAGAAACAATGTGGTGTACATTCGATGACCTTCACCCAGAAATATCATGGTCATATATATTCAACATGGCAAACGGGGTGGGGTGAGGGTGGGGGGTACGTGTGTGAGTGGGGGAGGGGAGGGGGAGGGGGGAAGAGGAGTGTCGCAAAAGAACACGTAAAGCAAAGCATCAATGAAATGATAGGCACCGGCTGAGACCTGGTCCACACAGGGAAAAAATAATGGACATCTCTTCCCCCTCCCCCCTTCTCTCTCCCAGATGGACGATGAACATGTGAGTAAATGTTATGAATTATTTAGCCAGAGTCCACTCCGGATATCAATAGCGTGCACACACGCACGCGCGCACACACACAGGCGTGCACATAGATGCTAACACACACACGCGAATGCTGACATGACAGCAAAGATGAGCAGAACAACAGCAGCAAGAACAACACCAGCAACAACAAATGCATTTAGCCCGGCATTGATGGTGAGCTCATATTGTATCTTTTAAAAGAGCTCATCGAGTCACACACTGGGTGAGTGAGTACATATTGTACCTTTCAGAATACTTAGCGAGTCGCTCACTGGGTGAGTACTTATTGTATCTTTCAAAATACCTCAGCGAGTCACTGCAGAAGTTGTGGTGACAACCCCAACCAACCCTTCTGTGACACACACCCACATAATGCACACACACAGGTTTAATCTGTCAGAGATTGTATCTGCTTCAAGTCAAACACCGTCGGCACTTCAAATGACTGAATGAGTTATTGCCCGGTGAGCAGATGCTTTATGTACTCCCTATTGGATTGGTCACATGATCGATACTGCCACGTTCATGGTGTGAAGCGTACTTAAACCTCAGTACTTTATCATATCGGGTGTACCAGGGGTTCTCAGTACTTAGACATTAACACTTTAACACATCGGCTTTATCAAAGGCTTTCGGTACTCAAATCTAGAGACTATATCATATCGGCTGTACCACAGGTTTTCGGTACTTAAACATAGATAGTTTATTATTACATTGGGTGTTACAGAGATTCTCCGCAAACCCAAATTGCCTGACATGGACAAAACTCCTCAATGATTCGCTCTACATAGATTCATAAGGCACTAATACGAAACTAAATTAACTTATAATAACTACAGTAAGTGAATTTAAATATAAAAAAAAAAAGATTTTACTCTTGATTCTTGTTGATCAAACACAAGCAGCCATCAATTATTGAAAACAATACAAAGTTCAACCAAAAGACATAAACGCATTTTTATGTTGGTTTTTTTCAAATTCTTTTTGTAACGTTGAGGGGTTTATGCATTCCAGATTTAGAACTGTTGATCAACCAACTGCCTGAATATCGTTTTTCTGGTTTGGTCTGGCTCAGTTTGTATACGATGGTTGGTGCTAGGACTAGACGTCATGGTTGATCTCCCCTTTAGATGGCTGGTGTGAATAAGTTATTGATCTTTAGATCTCACAGATGAATTGTGGGAAATAAAAAATTGTTCTTTTGTTGAAGTAGAAAATAATTAAACCAATGGAACGGAAAAGAGGGGCCGGAGGGGGGGGGGGAAGGGATATTTTGTGCAGTCTTTAAAACATTTAACTGTGTTTTTTTTAGACACAACAGCAGTGGTCTGGTCAGACACAAAGTACACATTTAGTAGCGATAGCACAGGCTAGACACAACAGCAGTGGTCTGGTCAGACACAGAGTACATATTTAATAGCGATAGCACAGGCTAGACACAATAGCAGTAGTCTGGTCAGACACAGAGTACACATTTAGTAGCGATAGCACAGGCTAGACACAACAGCAGTGGTCTGGTCAGACACAGAGTACACATGTACATAGTAGGCTAGGGGTTTGTAATGTAGGCATATATTACTTAATGTAACTTAATGAATGTAGTCTGAGACCCAAAGTCTGAAGGACTAGACCAGTGGTAGCGAACCTTTTTTGATGCCGCGTGCCTAAAATTCAACAACAAAAAAAATCCCACTTATTTATAGCAAAGTGCCAACAATCCAATTAAATAAAAGGAAGTGATGTTTTAGTCGCGTGCCGACCGATGAGGCTCTGCGTGCCGGTTGTGACACGCGTGCCATACGTTCGCCACCACTGGACTAGACCATTGCCGCAGCAAGGCGGGTTGCAGCCCTAACACATGTCAGTGTCTATATCCTGCTAGGAGGGAACAGCCCTAACACATGTCAGTGGCTATATCCTGCTAGGAGGGAACAGCCCTAACACATGTCAGTGGCTATATCCTGCTAGGAGGGAACAGCCCTAACACATGTCAGTCGTGTACAAGTATTCTGCTTTAAAATGAATTAGCAACGGGCTGGCTGTGGTCTTAGAAGCCACAGTTAGTGGAGATTGTAAGAAACCCCAAGCCGGCCATAGTGGCCGCAGTTAGGGGAGATTTAAAGGGTCCAAGTTGGTCATAAAGGTCGCAGTTAAAATATATTTTAGGGGCCCAAATCTACTTCATTTTTAAAAAGAAATAACTTATCACAGACTACTACAGTAATAAGAAATAAGCTTTACACTTAAATCCTATATAATAAAAGACAAGTGTGTGTTTTTGTTCCTCCAATGGTATTTACTAAACTAATCACGTGACAGCTTACCCGACCACGTGACTTGCTTCCGACCCGGAAGAGGATAAGAGTGCGGACACCACGAGATATACAGCACGATTGCCTGAAAAAAATATGCGGCCCGTGCACAGTGATATATAATATTTTTTTGAAAATTTTGCTGGAAATAATGTGCACACAAACCAAAATAACCTTCTCCAATATATCTTAATACATAATCACAATAATTAAAACGGAAAATCATATTTCCGGCTTAGAGTGGTTATATATTTTCAGATTTCCCATTTATATAAAAAATATAAAATTCCACCCGTCCTTCGACGGGCTTAATTCTAGTACAATAATAATTGTTCAACTTTACAACTGACCAATATTTCATTTGAAAATCAAAGGATAATGTTAAAATTGTTTTCTGAGCAAAGGGAAATAATTGAAAGATCAATAACATTAATGACTTATCAAAACAATAAATTATATTTTTTATCTCATATCACTGAAACTAACAACAACAAACAGAGGATATTAACCTTGTTGAAGAGGATGTACCGATGTAGCCTACCAGAAGTACCGCCGAGAGGGGGGCAAATGCCCAGTGGCCCGGCGAGTTTTAGGGGCCCGGTGAGTTTTAGGAGTGAGCTGGCCAATCAACTTTTGAAAATATTATTATCAGCACGGGGGGGGGGGCAGTGACAGCCCTGCCCAGGGGCCCGAAATTTCTGTCGGTGGGCCTGCGTACCAGGGTGGGAGCCTGGTGGATGGGGGTTCAACAAATAATGAATCTGGAAAAACCTTAAATGTTCAATTGTCATTTTCTCTCTTATTTTAGATATCCAAAATATTTCCCTGTTCCATTGTGGCTTCCACAGACACTTCCTGTACAATGGGTTTCTTCTTTCACAATTTGTACCCACCTGCCGCAACAAAACTTCCCTCGTTTACACAATTAGCATTTTCGTTGTATCCATAGTCACCAACTTCATTTCTTTAACAACTGATCTCGCCGAGATGATATACTGTACGCATGATATGTTGGTATTGAAAAAAATGTTGATTGGTAACAGTAAACTTGAGTAAACATCAAACTTTGGTCGATGTTAACTGTTTTTCTTGTTTCATCCAGAATGTTTTCCACCCAACACTTGTTACATGACATCATTGTTTTTTTTTTTGTTTTTTAAAGTTTTGCAACATGAACATTAGTCTGGGAAAAATGGAAAGGTCTCGGAAGTTATTTTAGGAGGTTCTGAGATGTTCATTCCCGAGGTCTTCACATAGTTCAGCAGACGTCTCCAGAGGAAATAGATTCGAGAATCAAATGATAGCCGGTCTGTCATTTTACTTTTGGCATGTATTTCCTGGGCCATTTATTTCTACACTTTGTGATTTATGGAGCCAACCGCCAGAATATTTTAAGGGAACGTAACGAACTTGTATCCACGATACATGGCTTATAGACATTGTATATATATATATATATATATATATATATATATATATATATATATATATATATATAATAATAATAATAAAGAATTAATACAGCAGTATTGCAATTTAAAATCGTCAAACGTTTTGCAGGGTACAGCTAATTATAAATAATATTTGATCGTAGTAATGACTTAATCAAATGTCCACAAATATCCACAAAGTCATTTTTAAATAACTGGAGGGTTCGAATGTTATAACGTATTTCATTCTCATATCTCAATTGACAATAAACATTGTGCGCAGCGCAATATATACATCAAAGACAATGTGACAACGGTTCTAGGATTACTTGCTCATTATGTTTTCAAATAGTATAATTTAAAGCAAACATAACAACGGTTCTTAAACTTTGTATTTAAAAACCTGTGTGATAAAGGTTATTAAACTATGTATTTATAGTCAATTTCATAAAAGTTCTAAAACTATGTATTTATAGCCAATGTCATAAAGGTTCAAAAACTATGTAATCATAAGCTAGTATGACAAAGGTAGTTAAGTCGAGTAAATAAAACTATTAGGCGATTTTATATACAAGTGTTGTAAATGTTTCTTAAACATTCATTCGTTTCTAGGTCTTTTAGAAAACGTTGAACATGTTCATTGTGCACGGTTTATTCGTTTCATATGTAAAGCCAACCCTATTGGAATAATGTTTCATGTGTAAAGCCAACCATATTGGAATAATGTTTCATGTGTAAAGCCAACCATATTGGAATAATGTTTCATGTGTAAAGCCAACCATATTGGAATAATGTTTCATGTGTAAAGCCAACCATATTGGAATAATGTTTCATATGTAAAGCCACCCATATTGGAATGATAGTTGCAGGGTAGTAGTGAAGTGATAAAGGAACAAATTTAGAATCCAGTCCAGGCTTTTTTTGAAGCACTCACCTAGATTGTTTTCTTGGTGAGCGCCCAATACTAAAGTACGTCATAGCATCAGTGTAGCTCAGATGTATGTACTCTTAGTTTGATTGTAATTTGGTTTCATACTGAGTGTTATTTAAACCTCTTAGGTTTATATCGTTTCCGTGTAGAACGTTGGAGAAGAGGGTGGGGGCGGGCGTAGTAAGTGAACTGATTGTAGAAAAAAACAACAACTGCTCCAGGTCATCTATTCTATTAGTGCATGCTCAGTCCCTATGACATATATAAAACATGAAGTGCAAATTCCTCTACCATTGACTAAAGAATGTCGCCATTACATTTATTAGGTTTCTAATAGTGACTTCTTTCTTTTTTCTAAGTATAGTATGGGTATAAGGCTTGAACAGTGTCTCGCCATCGGACACAGTTTTGGGCAGTCTTCTTGAGCTGGGTCCATGACACTTTATTTTACTTTCAACTGTTCTCCTCTAGGGTTTGTTTTGGCCACCCTGGTTCTCTATCACCCTGTGGGTTCACATTAATATTTAGAAGCCATTTGTATGGAACAGAAGGACTTCTCATATGGGGTGGTAAACAATACTGAATTCTGAAACAGCTTCTTCAATTTGAAGATATACCATATTAAATACTGATCAATAGATTATTAATAAAAACGTCGGCCCAGCCTTTGGAAAACTAAATTACATTTTGTTCAGTGACTTTGAAGATGGAGTATAAAGGGATGCTCGATACATAATGATCCAGTTATGTGCGGCAGTTACATTATTAGTTTCATTGAGTTCACAAATAATCAAAATGGAGATGGCGGTAATAGAAAAAAAAATAAAACGAACAAATGGAAGTTTGCGCATTCTGTTTGCTCTAATTATATTCTGTGGTGTGCACACTCACTACAAACTCATGCACACTCATTGCACACTCACTACACACGCACTGCACACTCGCCAAAAAATCACCCTCTGATAAGAATCGCGGGGCCCAATTAAACGAAATGTTTGCGAGGCTTGTCTTCTAATTTTTTTTTACAAGAACAACTATTACTATTAATTAGCTAAAAGTAAATTGTGGGGCCCCTGCCTGGCGCGAGGCCCAATTTGGAGTAATCGGTTAAATCGGCCTAAGCCCAGCCCTGGATACATTTGTGTAAATTGAAGAAATGAACCTACTTGATAAAAGCACTAAAATTCTTGAACTTTTATATTAAAATGAGTATCATCAGTTAACTCCCACTCCAACTTCAGCGGTATATACTAGGGCTATACCGGAATCCGATTCCGGTTCCTGTTAAGCTGGATTCCGGCAGTTTTAACAAATCCGGTTCCGATTCCTGTTCCGGTTAAAATGTGCCGGATTTAAGCCGGATTTCTTTGTTGTTTGAAATTTGTAAGAAATTTTTTTAGCGCAACATAATTTTTAAATATTTAGCGCTATGCAATTAAATTAAAACAATAACTTTCTAAGTACAAATATATTAAAAAGGAAGATTTGAATCGTATTTAGTCTAGTACAGGGGTCGGCAACCTGCGGCTCGCGAGCCGCATGCGGCTCTTTCGATGTCCTGTTGTAGCTCTTTCGATGTCAAATTGCGGCTTGATCAAATACCGTAATATTGAAACAACAAATTTAGTGGCTCTTTAAAAATTGAGAAAATTGTGAATTATAATGTTAGGCTCTTCCATCTCAAAAGGTTGCCGACCCCTGGTCTAGTAATACGACACCTTATCTTCCGCTACTTTTGATTCCGTGTTTTCTATAAACTATATTTAGCTATTAAAATTTAACTTTTTTTAAAGAGCAGACAACGATCTATTTTTGGGTGTTTACAGTTTTAAAAAAGCTCAATAATTTATTTTTCTGCACATTTTTAAATTTAGTGGATTTTGTCACGATTTGGATAAAATTCCTCGCAAATTTAGATAAATAAATTGAAGATACATTTTTATTTGAACATTAAAGTGATATTGATTTAGATTTGAAATGCATTTTAATTTGCGTTTTTATGGGAAATAGTCATATAATGGTTTAAAGGAAAGTATGAATGAAAAAAACACGGTTCGGTGATGTAACTATGGAAAACTAAAGAAAATGAACTATCGGGGGCTGCCACAGTATATATATAAATTGGAATTCATTTATTAATAAACATGTTTATTATACTTTCTAATATATGTTACCCATTTCTTTGTTTGATTGTAAAAGAAATCAAGTTAAATTAGGTACAGCTTTATTAAATAAACTTTTTAAACGAAGAACCTGTTATTTTATTAAAATCCGGTTCCTGTTCCGATTCCGGCAGGATTCAAATAATAAATCCAATTCCGGTTCCGATCCTGCAGGATCTAAAAATTAGAATCCGGTACAGCCCTAGTATGTACCAATACAGTAGGTATATGTATACAACACCATAAGTTTGATTGATGATCAAGCAGAAGATAGTGGACATTATGGACTGGGACTGATTCCACACTGGCCGGCCGTGATGGGAGGTGGTCGTCATAGTTATTTATTTTTATAAATTATCTAATTTATTCTTGTGTGTTTGTGTGTGTGTGTATGTGTGTGTATGTGTGTGTGTGTGTACGGTGAATCGGGAGGTAGAATTACAGTCATTCATGTCACAGTATATCAATTACCACATGAAATGGTGGTGCCACCCGAGCTGCGTCCTACACCTAACTCCACAGTTTGTGACCCACTCTTTACATCTCCACAGTTTGTGACCCACTCTTTACATCTTCTTATTATATGAGCCTTCTTGATAATTGATATTACAAAAATATAAATCGTTATGAATGAAATTGGAAAAAAAAACTAAACACAAATTAATATCTTTACATTGTTACAGTTGGTGAGGGGAAGTGTTCGACAGTTGATGAGGGGAAGTGTTCGACAGTTGATGAGGGGAAGTGTTCGACAGTTGATGAGGGGAAGTGTTCGACAGTTGATGAGGGGAAGTGTTCGACAGTTGATGAGGGGAAGTGTTCGACAGTTGATGAGGGGAAGTGTTCGACAGTTGATGAGGGGAAGTGTTCGACAGTTGATGAGGGGAAGTGTTCGACAGTTGATGAGGGGAAGTGTTCGACAGTTGATGAGGGGAAGTGTTCGACAGTTGATGAGGGGAAGTGTTCGACAGTTGATGAGGGAAGTGTTCGACAGTTGATGAGGGAAGTGTTCGACAGTTGATGAGGGAAGTGTTCGACAGTTGATGAGGGAAGTGTTCGACAGTTGATGAGGGGAAGTGTTCGACAGTTGATGAGGGGAAGTGTTCGACAGTTGATGAGGGGAAGTGTTCGACAGTTGATGAGGGGAAGTGTTCGACAGTTGATGAGGGGAAGTGTTCGACAGTTGACCCCCCCCCCCTCCACACACTCACAGAGTCAATGAGAAATATTGACAACCGACACTGTCTGAGTATTTTGAAATAATAATTCTATTTTTTGTTCATCTATTGTACCACGCCGCGAGCTTGTTCTATTTTTAGACATTCTTTCCCGAAATGGTTAGAAAAAAATCCCCACAAACTAATGTTGTTAACTTGCTATTAGTGGCTTGGATTATAGTTTTTTTTTTTAATTATTCGTTTGAGAGGCGATAAAATAATGTTCATTGATTTTTGTTTGAGGGGAAATTTTAGCTCAACTGGATATCGTGCTCTTGTTTGATACATAAAAGTATTTCTGGTGAACTTTGAACCCCTTGGGATAGCTTCCTGGTGTCACTTAATAAATATTACGAAATAAGAAATTTCCGACCGACGTCTAGTATTACACGAGATTCAGTCGGTCACAGTACTACGTAGCATTAAAAAACTAACACAAGAAAAATGAGATTCCGTCGGTCAAACAACCATCATTAGAATCTGTCGGTCACAAAACCAAACATGAGATTCTGTCAGTCACACAACCAAACATGAGATTCCGTCCGTCACACAACCAAACATGAGATTCCGCCGGTCACACAACCAACCATGAGATTCCGTCGGTCATACAACCAAACATGATATTCCGCCTCTCACAGAACTCCGTTCGCCAACTCCCCCCATGAGCTCACGTTTCACTGATACAGCATGAGACGGTCGTTTCATCGTAATGAGAGCCACAAATATTTGTAGGGCAAGCACATCCCTCAGGGTCTGTTATTGACACCATGTTCGCCAAACTCCGTACATAGTCACACACACTGCCATGCCAGTTGTAGGTCTGAGAGCTGGTAGGGAAGGGAGAGAGAGAGATGGGGTTGGGATGAAAGCAGGAGAGTGTGAAGAGAGAAGGAGGGATGGTTGGGGGGGGTGAAGAGAGAACGAGAGATGCAGAGTGCCGCCGGTTATTTTCTAGTCCTAGACACTCAAAAGGTTCAAAGAGAAATTGGTTTTTTTTTGGTCAGTGTCTGAACTGGACATCTGGTTGTGACATTTCAAGTTTTAGTTTAGTGGTCACTTTGTATTGACCGGTTCGGACATGACATCTTGAGGTAATCTAAGAGTCGCGGAGAGTCTGCGTATTTTGTCTGCTATTTCATTTTACACTCCACGCGGCATAGTGTATTAAGAGTGTGTTCAATTTGTAAATTATTTGTACACAGACAGAAGGATAGATAGATAGATAGATAAATAGATAGATAGATAGATAGATAGGTAGATTGATAGATAGATAGACGGATAGATAGATAAATAGATAGATAGATAGACGGATAGATAGATAGATAGATATATTGATAGATAGACGGATAGATAGATAGATTGATAGATAGATAGATAGATAGATAGATAGATAGATAGATAGATAGATAGATAGATAGATAGATATCTATGATTATGATATATATACGTTGTTATACTAGGCACATTCAAAGAATAGTATACAATAGCTACACCCTCTATATTGCAGACAAATAAAAATGTGTATTTATTATATACAGAAAGCTAGTCATCAAGATTGGTTTGAAATATTGATACTTAAAGTCAGTGAATGATGGGCAGCTCGGGGCATAATATTGTGAATGGGATCCACGCCCCAGCAGTCTGTGCATGCCCCCCACCCCACCCCAACGCCGACCATGCTTGTATATAATTACATGATATTTACTGGACATGCATCAATTGTTGCTGTTTATTTGTTATACACTGTGTACATTTAAATCGTAAGCACTTTACGTAAATCAATCGTGGTATAGTAGAGTTTGTAAGACAAACATGAGTCAAACGTATTATTGTAATGTTTGTAGTATAATCTTAAGTCAAACATGCTACTGTAGAGTTTGTAAGACAAAGATAAATCATACGTTGTATTCTAAAGTTTGCAAGACAAACATAAATCATATGTTGTATTCTAAAGTTTGTAAAACAAACATAAATCAAACGTTGTATTGTAAAGTTTGTAAGACAAACATAAATCAAACGTTGTATTCTGAAGTTTGCAAGACAAAGATAAATCAAACGTTGTATTCTGAAGTTTGCAAGACAAAGATAAATCAAACGTTGTATTCTAAAGTTTGCAAGACAAACATAAATCAAACGTTGTATTCTAAAGTTTGCAAGACAAACATAAATCAAACGTTGTATTCTAAAGTTTGCAAGACAAACATAAATCAAACGTTGTATTTACTTATCGCTCCAAATTCCTGACAAGAGTAAGCTATCAGAGCAACATTTGTCTCTCTCTGTTCGCGACAGCTGTGACATCACGAAATGTACCGAGTATGTCTGACGTCAGCAGGCAGGTGGTGGTGGGGGGAGGAGAGCAGCGGGTACTCAGGGAAAAAAGAAACACAGGGAGCTAAGGCAAGAGGAGGTCAGCTAACAGAAAGCCAGTTAATGGTAGCCAGAGGGCAGACAAAATGTTTTTATAACCCTGGTTGGGTAAATGGGAGTTATAGACGAAGACTGAACAGTGGAATAGATCAGTAGAGAGTAGAGACCCTCCTACACTAGATGTTAGCGGACTGTTTGGCCTTCTACACAAGAAAGTATACAGAACACAACTGTGAGAGAAAGTTGTAGTGATATAAATACCATGTATATTTAAGTGAGATACCATGAGTTCAAAGGGCAAGAGGTCACGTTTACCATGAGTTCACAGGGCAAGAGGTCACGTCTAAGGAGATAAATTGAACCTGCCAGGTTGTAATATATTTATATTGATGTGAGGTCATGATTGGAAGTTACCCGGATATAACATTAATGATGTTTACTTTGTAGCGGTCAGTCTTGTAGATTATGATTTTTTCAACCGTAAGATGTAAGTAAGATAGTAACAAAAAAATAATTGTCTGGACATATGTCGTCAATAGAACGATGTGTTATGTGTTAATCCAACTTGGAACCCGGTGACCCAAATCTATCTATCTATCTATCTATCTATCTATCTATCTATCTATCTATCTATCTATCTATCTATCTATCTATCTATCTATCTATCTATCTATCTATCTATCTATCTATCTATCTATCTATCTATCTATCTATCTATCTATCCATCCATCCATCCATCCATCATCCATCCATCCATCCATCCATCCATCCATCCATCCATCCATCCATCTATCTATCTATCTATCTATCTATCTATCTATCTATCTATCTATCTATCTATCTATCTATCTATCTATCTATCTATCTATCTATCTATCTATCTCTATCTATCTATCTAACTATTTATCTATCTATCTATCTATCTATCTATCTATCTATCTATCTATTTATCTCTATCTATCTATCTCTGTCTATCTATTGATCTATTTATCTATCCAATTATATTTATCTATCTATCTATCTAGTCACTCTGTCTGCATGTATGCCTTCTATACAGGCAAGTATGAGTACGCCACATGACTCCTGCACAGTGGCGTCACAGGGGGGGGGTGCGGGCCGCACCGGGTGACACCGTTTTAGGCGTGACTGCAAAATGAACCGTTCTAAATTTCATAACAGAAAAAAATCGGTGTACATGTAGTCGGTTTCATAACCGATCATAGTTCAAAACATGAGAAGTAGCACATGGTGTCACCATAGAACAGTAGCACAGGGTGCCACCAAGCAGAGCAGTAGCACAGGGTGCCACCATGCAGAGCAGTAGCACAGGGTGCCACCATGCAGAGCAGTAGCACAGGGTGCCACGACAGAGAGCGTCTGGAGCTTAGGTAAATGACTACAGTTCAAAGCTGCTCGGATCAATCTAGTGTTGTTGTTTTTTTTTGCAAACATACTAAAAAAAAATGACACATCTAGTCACGTGGCTTCATGAAATTGGAGACGTAGTTTACAAACTCAGTTTAATTGAAGTAATGTAGGCATATATCTTTCTGAAATACAGTCAGTAATACTATAGTTATTATCGCTAAAGTATTTTAAAGTAAAGTATCTAAAGTCCAGTGCAGGAAAATTCGAAATATGTTTCCATTGGTCATGGTGGATGTCTTGATGGGGTGAAACTGAATTTTCATCACCGGGTGACACCAACCATAGTGACGCCACTTTTCCTGCATTGGTACAACTCAGGTAATAAAATAATATGTGTAGTATAATATGTCGCAAAGCAACTGAACATGTTTGTTTGTTGTTTTTTTTTTGGTCTGTAAATTACAGTACATTTAAAGTACATAATGTACTACATTAAAATCCTCGTTTTCTTTGAAACGTTTGTTAAAACATCGGAAATCCCTGATTCCTCTAACTGCCTTAAGCCAGTGAGCCACCCATGTTTAATCTCATCCTGACCGTCTAAATAGAAACTGCGACCATATCCAGGGGAGATTATTACCAGCTGTGTGCTCCCACACATCGATCGGGGTTGAGGTTCTTGAATCCTCTGTTTTAGAACCCGGATGGCCTGTTTCACTGGGAGACAGCGTTTTAAAGCAAAATAGATTTTCAAGCAAACTCCATAGTTTCACACGAACAACAGGTGGGAGGGGAGGGAGGGGGCAGTTCTCAAAGTGTGATGATGGGAGAGTAGTGTCCGGGACTTAATGACCAGAGGAGGAGAGTTGTCTAAAGATGGACATCACACAAAGTGTCTTTAGTGTATTTACCGTGTCCGGGGTTTGTTTGTTACTTAACTACAGATGACCGGACAGTCATGTAGGTATCACCAGGGCCCGGGGTTCGGTTGGTGCTGTTAATGTTAAAACAACAGGCCCGTTCCATAAATAGAAAAGACGAGAACTTTACATGAATCATGTGACGAGACGACCAGACAGTTTTTTTGAACTGCAATATCCGGCACTATGTTACATCAGGCACTATGTCACATCAGGCACTATGCCACATCAGGCACTATGTCACATCAGGCACTATGCCACATCAGGCACTATATTATATCAGGCACTATGCCACATCAGGCACTATGTCACATCAGGCACTATGTCACATCAGACACTATGTCACATCAGGTACTATGTCACATCAGGCACGATCTAACAATATGGGGGCCCTCTTTCAGAATGTTTGCAATGGGCTTCCTAAAGTATATTTTATGGGGGCCTTGCCGCAGTGTGTTTGGAGGGGACCCTCATAAAGTAAAAATCCCTTCCTAAACATTCACAAACTGGGTACTTAAGGGTTAACTTACATTCTTTTTTTTTTACGCTGTTCTAAGTGACTTGGTTATTAAAAGTCCACCAAGGCCAAATACATAGTGTCTAGTTTTGGCACACATAGTTTCAAGTGGACCGTATCTAGTTTGGGAAGAGTGCTAGCCATACACTGTTTAAAGTGGACCTATCTAGTTTGGGAAGAGTGCTAGCCACACGCAGTTTCAAAGCTTAACTATATTTCAATAAACTCTTAATTTAAGTTTGATCACGAACTTTACTGCTACGACTGCGTATCTAAATGAATCTATTTGATATTTGGTGAGCCACTCTAGTTGAGAAGATCGTCAACAAGCAAGGTTGTCGGCTTGTAGTTGAATATTTTGACTTTGCATGTGAGCTAAATTCAGTTAACTTCATCACAAACTTAGCTGACGACAATTACATTTTACCCCATTCACTGAGTTTCTGGTTTTTTGTAACATTGTACTGAAAAAGTATTACATTAATATCTATAGATTACATGACATTAATATCTATAGATTACATGACATTAATATCTATAGATTATATGACATGTATATCTATAGATTACATGACATTAATATCTATATATATGACATGACATTAATATCTATAGATTAAATGACATTAATATCTATAGATTGCATGACATTAATATCTATAGATTACATGTTTGTGAATTTTGATAGTTAATTTCTTCCTTACTTGAGGTAAGTACATACAATATGTATTTAGGTCAGTGCCGTAGCGAGATAAACTCGCGCCCGGGACACACCTTTAAAATACCTTCTTAGCGCCCCCCACCCCCTCATTCGAAAACCATATAATATTATATGTAAAATATACCATTTGGCGCCTCTTTGTGAGTGTGTGAAGTCCCTGTAAGGATGAGATGAAATCTCTTAGATCCTATGAACCACTAATGGGACGGTTTTTTTATGGTGCCCTTCTTTCATCCCCACCATAGCTGATAGTGCAATGGCCATGGAGGCACCATGGAGATCCATGACCTGAAAAATTTCCTTGGTCCTCACCGGAGATCGAACCAGGCTACCTTCAGGTCGACAGTCGAGCGCTTTACCACATTTGTGAGTAGTAAAGTTCGTAAACCGTCCCCTTTGTGATCAGCGCCCTGGGCATGATGCCCCCCTTGACCACCCCTCTCTACACCTCTGATTTAGGTAACGGCTAAAGTAACAACGTTGGTATGTGATTATTCCTTCTACGCCATAAAAAAGAAAGACATACATCAATATGTTATTAAAATATGTGAGTCATTGACAACTCAATATGTTTTTTCTATTTTTTCATCCTGTGTGATGATTCACCAAGTCTTCACAAACAACTATGAATTTTATCAGTTAACATGTGTTTCATGTTTGTGTGTTTGAATGTTCTGGTCTGTTTTCATGTCTGACTGAGGAAAGGTCTCACTAAAACAAGTCTCTATGTCTTCATGCTGTGAATGTTTGGGTCAGTGTCAGCGGTCATCGTGTTATTTTCTTATGTAACATAGTTACTGAACAAGTGTTCAAAATCTTTAAAAGAAAAAAAAAGAATGTGTCGCAAGCTCATATTGCCAACCGACAGGACCCGTTAGAATGAAGGGCGATTAGGGGTACCCCAGTAGGATGACTGTAGAGTAGGTGTGGTCAGAGGCGGCCCCCTTTTCAGAGGTTATTTATGGGGGTCCAAAATTCTCTCGCGGCTAACTTGATATACCATTTTTCCCCAAAACCAAGTCACTTAGTACAGCGCAAAAAGAATAAAGTGAGTTAACCTTAAAGTACCTTAAGTTTGTGAATTTTAGGAAGTGATTTTTGCTTTATGAGGGCCCCCTGCAAACACACTGCGGGAAGTCCCCCTAAAATATACTTTAGGAAGCCCCAAAATGTGCCCAAAGTCCCCCTTTACCCCCCCTCCCTCCCCGGGTAACGAAACAACAGCTCGGCATTTAAGACTAATCATTATTGTTCAAATGCTTTGTTCTATTTCGACTTCAGCAGCAATCGGCGTGTCAGTATGCCACATCAGGTTGGGTACGTATTCTATAAATATTATTTCACATCCTAGACAATTGTGTTTAAAAAAAAAAAGATAGAATACAATAGATGGGGTAGTTGATGAGCATCCCCACCCCCCTCTCCCCCGAGAACGTCAGGCACTGCCACACAACGAGTTAAATGATTACATTTAAACAAGTTGCCACCTTTACGCCCCACCTGACTGTTTGCAAACAACTGCTGTGGGTCAACAAACAACTGCCGTGGGTCAACAAACAACTGCCGTGGGTCAACAAACAACTGCCGTGGGTCAACAAACAACTGCCGTGGGTCAACAAACAACTGCCGTGGGTCAACAAACAGCTGCTGTGGTTCAACACACCAAGTCACAAACTAGCATTAAAGAACACAAACTGTTATAGAAAAAAAAAAAAACTTGACGTCATCGTATTAAAAGGCACGTTCTGTGAGATGTTTTCTATAAACTTCTGTTTTAATGAAACCACAGAATATTTTTCCCCATTCTGTTTAGCGAATCAATTAATTGTCTTTAAAAAAAAAAATAACTGTATTTGCAGTTGACAAAAAAAAAAGTCATTTGAATAGAGTTGTCTGCCCTTGTTGACTGGGAAACGCATTTATTGTTGTGTACGCACACGACTGCTGGTCATATTGAACGAGCTCATTTTTTTTTTCTTTTAAACTGTGACGTGGGAACATTTTGTTTACTTAGTATAAACATATATTTATATATATATATATACACACACAACCCACTTTTTATCAAAACAATTCAATAATTTCATAAACAGTGTTTAATTTCCTATACGGGATTGTCAATTTTTTTGTTAAGAATGATTTTATTTCAATTTTTGATAAAAAAAAAATATATTGTTCCCGACATCATCATTTTTGTAAAGGTTTCGTTACCCGCTGGTTAAAATGGCATCATAAACATAGTGTAGACATTGAGGAAGGGTGGTGGTGTGGGGGGGATAGTTGTTAGAAATGTCAGTGTCCCAAGATTTGCTGGCGACGGTGCTATGACGATGCATTGACCAAAGGAAAAAAAAAACGGAAAGAAATAGGGAAACAATGAAAGTTTTAATGTGTAGATTTTGTTGTTTGTTGGCTGAACTCTTAAAATAGACCCAGTAAACAGTGTACACAAACAAGTTTTACACAACCAAGTTTCACAACAGTTTTAAAAAATCATCACATCAATAATTTTTTTTTTCTACATTCGAAGTAAGTATTGCAGCTTTATTTGAGGGTGATATTAGTTGCACGTTCAAAATTACTGTACAGACATTTCATTATGTTTATATTAGTTGTACTTATCGGTGAATGGAAATCTCGTGAAACTGAATTTAATTGAACCGGTGGATCTACAAGGAAGTCCACAATTGATTTACCTCTCTTGTTTATGTAATACTATCGACAATTATTGTGTCCCCCTTTCCACCTTTCCGAGGGCTCGATTCACGTGACGGAAGTAACCAAACGTGTTATGTGACTCAGGTTTTATTTTTTGTTTGTTTAATTTTAGCAGCACAGCCACGCCCACTCAGATCAAAAAAAAAAGTGTCAGTTTCCCCCCAAAGATGTCATTGATCTAAGTATCGATGTATCGGCATGTCGTGATTATCATCTGTAGGACCGTAGTTAAATACGTAACATATGTTCTCACTAATCGATAAGACAGACATCTTCCAGATCATCAAAAGATCTGCCCCCCCATTGATTCACCCCCCTCATTGCTCATGGTCGTGAATTTGTATTTTTGTTGAAACTTTACAGGTAATTTTTTTTTTTTTTGAAGTGCACAGAACATAAAACAAGGATGAATCAAGAATTACTATTTTCTAATTTTATAAAAACTATTTTCAGGAGAAAAGATTTTTTTTGTTTTGTTTTGTTGACTTTCGTTTTTTTACTATTTTATTTGGGGGTCTCGTTACCAGACGGAAAAATCCATGTCTCCCGTGGTGCCTCCATGTCCATTACACTTTCGGCAGTGGTTGGGGGGGGGGTAAAAAATTATGTGAAATTATATTGTCCTTGACAGTCTGTCCAATATTTTGAAATGTTTTATAAACTGTTTTAAATTAAATATCATTTTCAAGGTTCAGGTATAATTCAAATTAAAATATTAATTTCTGTCCCAGTGGATCATAATATGGTAGGATTAGGCCCACGAGCCCATGAGAGCCAGATCTAATAGGGACCAATACTAAAAGTGTCCCTTTGCAGTGGGGGGGGGGGGGGGAGGGCTATGCAATGTCTTAGTTTGCCAACTTGTAAGTGGGGCTGTTCTTCAACTACATCGTATTCCATTTTTACATGACTTATATTTATAAACTATAGAGCCACTTGAGTATAGGACCTCGAACGTGTTAACTTACAACATATTGTCTCTGTGTCTATCATACATGTCATAGTATAGGACCTTGTACTTGTTAACTCACAACATATTGTCTCTGTGTCCATCATACATGTCCTAGTGTAGGACCTTGTACATGTTGACTCACAACATATTGTCTCTGTGTCTACCATACATGTCCTAGTGTAGGACCTTGTACGTGCTAACTCACTACATATTGTCTCTGTGTCTACCATACATGTCCTAGTGTAGGACCTCGTACGTGCTAACTCACTACATATTGTCTCTGTGTCTGTCATGCATGCCCAAGTGTAATGAATTAACTAAAGGCCCATAAAGCTTTCAAGACGACTCAGACCCCAGGGGCGTTCTGAATCAGGCAATATGAACCACAGTCCCTAACCAATGTTTGAACCAACAATCTTCACATGTGCATGTGTTTTTACCAGTGTTTGAACCAACAATCTTCACATGTGCATGTGTGTTTACCAGTGTTTGAACCAACAATCTTCACATGTTCACGTGTGTTTACCAGTGTTTGAACCAACAATCTTCACATGTTCATGTGTGTTTACGCAGAAACACTACACGAATGAATATGCAATAATCAGAAACAATGTCAGAATAATAAACGTGAAATAAGACTTAACACCTGCCTGAATACATCACAATGACAAATAATGTCTAAGTATACCATAGAGGCATAGAACAGAAGTTTCAGAACATAATACCAACTTGACGATATGATACTGTTTCTTGATGTCAAATGAATTTTTCTTTAAAACTCACATGATTACAACTTTTAATTAAAGTAACTATTTCTACTTCAGTGCTCAAGTTAAAATGTGTTTGTATCAACTATATTATGCAACAAATATAATTATACCAACCTGTGTAAACATCAATTAATGAAAAAATTAAATGATGTAAGGAGAAGTAACTCTCACAGAAATATCATTTCTTTAATAAGTCTACACTATGAACACAACGGGGATGTACACAATGAACACTTTTTTTTATCTATAAACACTAGACCGGGGGGGGGGGAATTTATAAAAGAAAAAAAAATCTATATTTATGAGTTGTCATAAATGTCTTCCACTAAATCCTTCAGTAGTATATCTCACACACACTCACACATGTTTAGTCCAAGTCGAACTCACCACTGAGCACACGGAGAGAGAGAGAGAGAGAGAGAGAGAGAGAAATGTATACACCCCCATCTATCGACCCAGCACAACAGGCAAAGTCTGTCTGTCTGCCTGGTCCAGACAACACTGTCACATCATAGGAGGAGGGGGGGGAAGGGGGTAAGAAATGGGGGTTGGAGAGAAAGAGGAGAATGAGAGAGAGAGAGAGAGAGAGAGAGAGAGAGAGAGAGAGAGAGAGAGAGAGAGAGAGAGAGAAGGAAGACAAAAAGACGTCAAGTGATGGGTTGGGATACGGTACGACTATATTTGAAGGGTAAAGCAAAGTTATAAGGGTGGGGGGGGGGGGAGGGGCAAAGGTGGAGAAGTGAGTTTAAAAGCTAGTGACGTAGACAGGGGGAGGTAATCATGCTCTGTACAATGCATTGAGCTCATAGAATTAAAAGAGTCGGACCGCCGTTGTTCTGTTTAAGCGCGACAAAAAAAAATGATTCAAGAAGTTGTCTCCCCATGGTCCAACCGCACCACGAAGCTGATAGCAAAACTAAAAACTAATTTACAAGGAAAAAATAACTAGTGGAAGAAAGGGAGAGGGAGGTTGGGGGTGCAGGGGGGGGGAATCATCCTGTCTTCAAAATCTTGATTTTTTGTTTAGTACTGAGTTATTTCCCCTGTGGGCTCCAAAAGTTATCATCTGCTGAGTTTTTCCCGCGTCCTAAATTCACTTGAATAAATTGATTTTTCTTTCTTTCTTTGAAATCTGTGGCAATGGTCCAACTTGGTTTTAATAGGTTTTTATTTATTTTTGCCGATGTATGATTTGATTTGATTTTCTCACAAGAATCGTTTCATTTCTAAAAAACAAAAATTTTTAAAAAATCGTTCAAATGTCCTGGCACACATTGCTTACAAGCTACTTAATTGTGAAAAATTGTTGGAATACTGAACAAATATAGTATAAGAAATTATACAGTTAATAATTGTACCCAGAGCTGTTCTTATTGAATTGGCAAACTGAGCTGTTGCCTGGGACCCCTGTCGATATGGTGGCACCTGACAATACTTTATTTTGATTTTTTTTTTTAAAGTTAGATTGTATGGATTTGTCATGAACCTCGCGGGGCTTAGATGACCAGTTCGGTGTCCAATAGTTGCAAGTTGGGTGCCCAATATTTAAATCGTTTTTTCCTAATACACTTTGCATAGCACTCCCTACACTTTGCCTAGTACTCCCTACACTTTGCCTAGTACTCCCTACACCTTGCCTAGTGCTCCCTACACTTTGCCTAGTACTCCCTACACTTTACCTAGTACTCCCTACACTTTGCATAGTACTCCCTACACTTTGCCTAGTACTCCCTACACTTTGCATAGTACTCCCTACACCTTGCCTAGTACTCCCTACACTTTGCCTAGTACTCCCTACACCTTTCCTAGTACTCCCCACACTTTGCATAGTACTCCCTACACTTTGCCTAGTACTCCCTACACTTTGCCTAGTACTTCCTACACTTTGCCTAGTACTCGCTACACTTTGCCTCCCTACACTGTTGTCATGAACCTCGCGGGGCTTAGATGACCAGTTCGGTGTCCAATAGTTGCAAGTTGGGTGCCCAATATTTAAATCGTTTTTTCCTAATACACTTTGCATAGCACTCCCTACACTTTGCCTAGTACTCCCTACACTTTTCCTAGTACTCCCTACACCTTGCCTAGTGCTCCCTACACTTTGCCTAGTACTCCCTACACTTTACCTAGTACTCCCTACACTTTGCATAGTACTCCCTACACTTTGCCTAGTACTCCCTACACTTTGCATAGTACTCCCTACACCTTGCCTAGTACTCCCTACACTTTGCCTAGTACTCCCTACACCTTTCCTAGTACTCCCCACACTTTGCATAGTACTCCCTACACTTTGCCTAGTACTCCCTACACTTTGCCTAGTACTTCCTACACTTTGCCTAGTACTCGCTACACTTTGCCTAGTACTCCCTACACCTTGCCTAGTACTCCCTACACCTTGTCTAGTACTCCCTAACCATTTCCTAGTACTCCCTAACCTTTGCCTAGTACTCCCTACACTTTGCCTAGTACTCCCTACACTTTTCCTAGTACTCCCTACACCTTGCCTAGTACTCCCTACACTTTGCCTAGTAATCTCTACACTTTACCTAGTACTCCCTACACTTTGCCTAGTACTCCCTACACTGTTGCCGAAGGCTAATAAATATAGTTTAAATATGGCTCCTAAGTAGACATTTTACCAAGTTGTTAAAAACAGTTCTGATTGTATGCATCGAACTTTGTTTCGTAGTTTCATGGTAATAAGTTTTAAGATTTTATTAGTTGTTTTTTTTCCCACTGTAGATGTCGAAATGAAAGTATAATTTCACGTATTTTCAGTTAACATAAATTATTTGCTGCGGCGTGATCACATTTAGAAACAAAGTTTACAATTAAGAGCGCACACAAAAACACTAAATACACACTTTACACATTTACATTAAGACACGTCACATAAACACTTAATTTCAGACACGTCACATAAACATCTAAATTAAGACACGTCATATAAAGCTATTATAAACACTTAAATTAAGACACGTCATATAAAGCTATTATAAACACTTAAATTAAGACACGTCATATAAACCCTTAAATTAAGACACGTCATATAAACCCTTAAATTAAGACACGTCATATAAAGTTAATATAAACACTTCAGTTGAGACATGTCATATAAACACTTAAATTAAGACACGTCTCATAAACACTTAAATTAAGAAAGAGGATTCAGTTTTCACTTTGCCATCAAAGTGGTTTCAGCTCTGCCATTGGCTGAGACCATAGCTGAGACTGTCCAATCATTTGTTTCGTCCTGACTGAAGACATTTGATGTTTACTTTCATCATCGATGAGATAAGGAAGTGAAGAATGGGCATTTCGGCCGACAATCAGCTGGAACCAGATTAGTTGCTTGCAAGCCTCGGTCTATTTTCTTGACATTATGGACATTTGGTACAGACTGTAAGATGAATGTCTCAAGGGACGTTACCGCCGAACTTTAGAAATGGTTGCGAATAGTGGACTGGATTCGTTCTATTTGATATTTTTATATTATTACTTGGTACATTAGAACTCGACTTAAGTTAAGATTGAAAAAATTTAAAATGTTCAATTATATTATCGAATAACTATTTCACTTAACCCGAAACAAATAGCTAATCATTATTATTTGTTACTAGTTGTACCCTGCAAAATTTTTGCATATAGTTATATTCCCTTAGGTTTGAACAGTACGCTAGGTTATGGTTTCGGACAGATCCGATTTTTTTCATGATTTTATTAAAATTTAAAGATGCAATATGTTGTAGAAATACAAAAAAAAAAAACAATATTTAAATGGAACAATTTCACATTTTGGCCTTTTGTTTTCACGTTTGAAAACCGCAGAAACTTTTCAAAACTGTACATTTAAAAAAAAAAACATTTACCGAACCGAGACGCGGGCAAGTCGCCATTTTGAATTTTTGTTTTCTACTTTCAATATAACGCAGAAACGAGACCGCTATTATTATATTAGATACTTATATTTTATCGGTATTCACAGCTCCTATGGTCAGACAAACAAGGAATCCCCAGGGCCCCCATTACTATGGGCCACCGGAAGGAAGTCCTCAGCAGAGCCGTAGAAAACATTTTATGGCGCTCTGTGCGAGTCACATTCTTGGCGCCCTCCGCCCGATTTGAAAAGTGCAAAAACATTTTCGGCACCCCTTCCTAGTCAAGCGCCTTGTTCGGCCTCATAGCCCGCATTCATTTTCCTACGCTGCTGACCCCTCAGACAGGTAAAAAAGGCTGAAGATAATGAACTAAAGTTACAATCCTTATAATATTGTTTAGCATTTGTTTATCTTATTTCAAATAAATATTCCATCATTTTATTTTTATTAGTTTTATTTCCGCTTGTCTAGAATAAGTTTTGAGCACATTAAATTGTTTAGAAAATAATATATATTTTTTTAAATTATTTAACCCATTGCCTCGGTTAAAGAAATTCATATTCCGACTCACGTCATACAGCAATACATTTACAATTCCAATAGACTGGGGGATTTCTGTTCATCAATTGGGGAAAAAAATAAAGGAATCAAGACGGACGTTAGATATTCGTTTTTATTTATAAATATTTGAACTAACTTAACTTATTCCCATGCACATGAATGTCTGTGTATTATTATCAGTAAATTATCACAGTCTATACAAGAAGTTAAAGTGGGTAACATATACTACATCTTTAAATATACTCACTACAACATATACTACATCTTTAAATATATTCAATACAACATATGCTACATCTTTAAATATACTCACTACAACATATACTACATCTTTAAATATACTCAATACAATATATACTACATCTTTAAATATACTTAATACAACATATACTACATCTTTAAATATACTCAATACAACATATACTACACCTTTGAACATACTAAATATAACATATACTACATCTTTAAATATACTCAATACAACATATACTACACCTTTAAATATACTCACTACAACATATACTACATATTTAAATATGCTCAATACAAAATATACTCCATCTTTAAATATACCCAATACAACATATACTACATCTTTAAATATACTCAGTAAAACATATAATACACTTTAAAATATACTTAACTAGTTGCAAGTACCCGGCTTTGCCCGGGTTTAAAATAAGGCTTTCTGTTTACCTTTTGTTTTCTCCCTCCCCCCTCTCTCCCTCCCTCCCCCTCCCTCTCCCTCCTTACCCCTCTCTCCCTTTCTCTTTCTCTCCCTCCCTTTCTCCCTCCCTCCCTCTCCTTCCCTCTCTAACTATCCCATCTCCCTCTCTCTCCCTATCTCCCTCCCTTCTTCTCTCACCCCCGTCCCCCCTCTCTCCACCTTCCTCCCTTCCTCCTCCCCCTCTCTCCCTCCCTGACCCCTCTCTCTCTTTATCACTCACTCCCTCCCATTTCTACCATCCTCTCTTCCTCCCTACCCCCTCTCTCCTTTCTCCCTCCCTCTCCCGTCTCCCTCTCTCCCCCTCTTCCACTCTCTCTCCCTCCCTCCCCCTCTCTCCCTTTCCCTCCCTTTCCCTCCCTCCTTTCTCCCTCTCCCTCCCTCTCTCCCATCTCTCTCTCCCCATTCATCCCTCCCTCATTCCCTCTCTCTCCCTCCCTGCCCCCTCACTCTTTCTCTCTCCCTCTCTCCCATCCTCTCTTTCCCTCCCCTCTATCTCCCTCCCAACCCCCTCTCTCCCTCCGTTCTTTTCTCTCTCCCTCTCCCCCTGTTCCCTCTCCCATCTCCCTCTCTCCCCCTCCTTCTCTCCCCCAGTCCACCCCCTCCCTCCCTCCCTCTCTCCCCTCACTCCCTCCTACCCTCCTTTCCTCTCTCCCCCCTGCCCCCTCTCTCTCTCTTTATCTCTCTCTCCCTCCCTCCCTTTCTCTCTCTCTCTCTCTCTCTCTCTCTATATATATATATATATATATATATATATATGTATATATATATATATATATATGTACTTATTATTATGGCTTCACACTTCTTCTAAAATCCTTCTACATTCCTTTCTTTACCTTCCTCAAACTGTACATATCAGGGAGCATGAAAAAAACAACAACAATTCTTCGCAGCACAAAGGCACAATACAGCACCAGCGCGCAAGTTCTATTCAATCATCGGGAAATGACGTCACAGAGGAATTTTATTTATGGCGCCGTGGAGATTACTTTAATATAGTAAAATACTAAAATAAAAAAAAATTAATTACAATTAAACTACCCATCAAGATGAAACGAAACCTGTCCTATAACCTTCCCTATGTAATTATGTGTATGTGTAACAAATTTCACGTTATTTGATTGTCTGGATCTTGAGTTATAAGGGAACAGACAGACAGACAGACAGCAAATGCCTCTTATAAGTATAGAGATACAACATATACTACATCTTTAAATATACTCAATACAACATATATTACACCTATGAATATACTCAATACAAATCATCAAAAATTTTTACATCAACTTAGTGTTTATGCCTGAAACATATGAACTGGAATTAAACGCATTAATATTACTTTGTAAATCTGGTCGAACAGACAGGCGCAACAGTTATGAACGTATGAAACATTCACTATGTGAAGTATATAGTTAATTATTGCGAGATATTGGGTCACAGGACACGTGACTTATGTCCTCCCTGGGCTGATAAAAAAAACATCATGGGACACCCACTGGGCTGATAAATAATAGGAAAGAAAACTAATAACGTTCAATATTATTATTTTGAAACAAACAAAAAAAAAACAAATTCTTCTTTGGGATACAGGTTATTTCATGAACTTTTGTTTCTGTCATTAGATCGGGTCAGCCCCGTAGCGTGAAAATTCTACAGCAGGGGCCAGGCAATAGCAGGAGGGAGGGGGGCAGGTAATAGATTTTACTAAGTAGAACAAATAAGCAGAGGGGGGCCAGACAAAATGCAGGGTGGCCCGACCCCCCCTACATCCCCCTCCGCACGCTACGGGCCTGGATTGGGTCCATGGTAATGCTTTATATGTGTAAAATACACATGTATTATGTGTGTGTATGTTTTAATTAATGTGTCTGTGTTAGTGAGTTTTGTTATATACAGATCCGTCTTTTGGATTCTTTTATTTTTTGGAGCCATTAGTAGAACTTTAAGGGAATCGGAGGCAAAAGTAAGTGTTGAGGCAATATAAAGCACCGGATTTGAAATGACTTTTGAACTTGGATGGGGCTCTTTCGCTGTGGGGCGAGTGGGGGGTGTGGCTTGGCTTTTACCGTTGTCTTACTTATAAGAACTGTTCAAGTTATTTGCATCTAGTCTCTGTGTGTTTTTAGAGCATTTTCGAAAAAAAATGCTCTATTGTCCCCGTTTTGTCTGTCTGTCTGTCTGTCATCACCCTAGATCTCAACAACCATAAGTCCTAGACCCATGATGTATATATCATTTTGTAGGTCTTGGCCTGCCATGTGTGCAGCAAAAGTTCATTTCGCGATCTAACCTCTGAGGGCCGTAAAAGGGGGCTTAGAAAGTACCGTTTTTTACTATATAAGCTATATTAAAAGAGGAGCGCCGTATATGTCAGCAACCATAAGTCCTAGACCCATGATGTATATATCATTTTGTAGGTCTTGACCTGCCAAGTGTACATCAAAAGTTCATTTCGCGATAGGACCTCTGAGGGCCGGGCTTCAGGGCTCCTAAGGGGCTTATATATTATATATATAGCCCCATTCTACACCTTGTTCGTTCAATAACCCATTCATTTGGTGCGAAATACTGCAGCACGTAGTTTCACCAAGATTTATTAAGAAACTCATCAAATGAAATAGTAAGTTTGTGTTCTGAGTTCGAAAGTATCAGAGCTATGCAACAATTGACGGAGTTTTCGGACGATTAAATGACTACAATTTCGAATGTTTTCAATTATGAGTCCTATTTCAGTAACCACAAACCACTTGTAGTTTGATTTAAGAGAAAATTTTTTTTTTCAAATATAAAGAAACGTCTTTATAATATTTTTCTTTACAGATATATGCATTACACAATTGAATTTATAAACATTTCCAAAATTTACAAATATTTACTGAAAGCTAACAAATGTACTGATACATAACATGAAAATGCGCTAACACGTCCTGTGTCCAGAATGGAACAGGCTTAATTGCTTGTTTATTAGTTGTTTACGAACCGAACAGATGTATTTCCGAAGTTTTCGTAAAAGGGATTTCGTTCTAATTGTTTATGTCTGAGTGTATAGTCATCAATAAGTTACTCATCTCAGGTTGATTTATTAAGAAACTCATCAAATGAAATAGTAAGTTTGTGTTCTGAGTTCGAAAGTATCAGAGCTATGCAACAATTGACGGAGTTTTCGGACGATTAAATGACTACAATTTCGAATGTTTTCAATTATGAGTCCTATTTCAGTAACCACAAACCAGTTGTAGTTAGATTTAAGAGACAATAATTTTTTTTCAAATATAAAGAAACGTCTTTATAATTATTTTTTTTACAGATATATGCATTATACAATTGAATTTATAAACATTTACAAAATTTATAAATATTTACTGAAAGCTAACAAACGTACTGATACATAACACGAAAATGCGCTAACACGTCCTGTGTCCAGAATGGAACAGGCTTAATTGCTTGTTTTTTAATTTGCCTGTATTTATGTGTATTCATGAAATATTTGTTTTATACGTTTTCAGGTCTAATGTAGAGTGTCTAGTTCCAATCCAATAGTTGACATCAATCACAAAGTTGATGAGGGGAAGTAATTAAGATAACAGATGCAAATATAAATGGATATTGCATTAGTTCTTGGAAGAGATAATGAGAATATCCGGACATTTGTTGATATAATTAAGAAAACAATATCAAGTGTCCGATTTCCACAACACTAGGCAGAGTCAAACACTAGGCAGAGTCAAACACCAGGCAGAGTCCAACACCAGACAGAGTCCAAAACCAGGCAGAGTCCAACACTGGGCAGAGTTCAACACTGGGCTGTCAAACACCAGGCAGAGTTAAACACTAGGCAGTCCAACACTAGGCAGAGTTCAACACTAGGCAGTCCAACACCAGGCAGAGTCCAACACTAGGCAGAGTCCAACACTGGGCACAATCAAACACTAGGCAGAGTTCAACACTAGGCAGTCCAACACCAGGCAGAGTTCAACACTAGGCAGTCCAACACTGGGCAGTCCAACACTGGGCAGAGTCAAACACTAGGCAGAGTCAAACACCGGGCAGAGGAGTCCAACACTGGGCAGAGTCAAACACTAGGCAGAGTCCAACACTGGGCAGAGTTCAACACTGGGCAGTCAAAAACCAGGCAGAGTTCAACACTAGGCAGTCCAACACCGGTCAGAGTTCAACACTAGGAAGTCCAACACCAGGCAGAGTCCAATACTTGGCAGAGTCCAACACTAGGCAGAGTCCAACACTGGGCACAATCAAACACTAGGCAGAGTTCAACACTAGGCAGTCCAACACCAGGCAGAGTCCAACACCAGGCAGAGTTCAACACTAGGCAGTCCAACACCAGGCAGGGTTCAACACCAGGCAGTCCAACACCAGACAGAGTCCAACACCAGGCAGTTCAACACTAGGCAGAGTCCAACACCGGGCAGAGTCCAACACTGGGCAGAGTCCAACACTGGGCAGAGTCAAACACTAGGCAGAGTCCAACACTGGGCAGTCCAACACCAGGCAGAGTCCAACACCAGGCAGAGTCCAACACCAGGCAGAGTCCTACACTAGGCAGAGGAGTCCAACACCAGGCAGAGTCCAACACCAGGCAGAGGAGTTCAAAACCAGGCAGAGTCCAACACCAGGCAGAGGAGTTCAACACCGGGCATAGTTCAACACCAGGCAGAGTCCAACACCAGGCAGAGGAGTTCAACACCGGGCAGAGTTCAACACCAGGCAGAGTCCAACACCAGGCAGAGGAGTCCAACACTAGGCAGAGTCCAACACTGGGCAGAGTCAAACACTAGGCAGAGTCCAACACTGGGCAGAGTTCAACACTGGGCAGAGTCCAACACCAGGCAGAGTTCAACACTAGGAAGTCCAACACCAGGCAGAGTCCAACACCGGGCAGAGTCCAACACTAGGAAGTCCAACACCAGGCAGAGTCCAACACCAGGCAGAGTTCAACACCAGGCAGAGTCCAACACCGGGCAGAGTTCAACACTAGGAAGTCCAACACCAGGCAGAGTTCAACACCAGGCAGAGTCCAACACCAGGCAGAGTCCAACACCAGGCAGAGTTCAACACTAGGAAGTCCAACACCAGGCAGAGTCCAACACCAGGCAGAGTCCAACACCAGGCAGAGTCCAACACCAGGCAGATTTCAACACTAGGCTGTCCAACACCAGGCAGAGTCCAACACTAGGAAGTCCAACACCAGGCAGAGTCCAACACCAGGCAGAGTTCAACACCAGGCAGAGTCCAACACCGGGCAGAGTTCAACACTAGGAAGTCCAACACCAGGCAGAGTCCAACACCAGGCAGAGTCCAACACCAGGCAGAGTCCAACACTAGGCAGTCCAACACCAGGCAGAGTCCGATATTGCAGCTAAGATAGTTTACTTATTTTACAACAAGACGATACAAGTATGGAGGTTGTAGCTCGATGGTCAATTGGCTGCCAGCCCAAAACTCGGGCCATAAAAACAGGGCCGGATTAGGTCGCTTTCCTGTATGAAGTTAAAAGTGAAAAATGACCTACAATTCTTATAATCACATATACGTGGGCCGATTTCACGTCCTAAGGCCTTGTTAGCCAAATCATTTAACCAGCTCTACATAAAACCACAGAACACAGCCTGACCAAACTGAGGCTACAGTAGGCCTATATAAACAAGAAACCCACAACCCCCTTACACATTACATCGTTATATCAATTTTACTTTTTTAATAGCAGTAGTAAAGTCCAAGTAAGTATCAGATATTTATCTCTTAGATCCCATAAACTGGCATAAACCAACAATGGGACAGCTCTTGCCGTGCCATTTTTTTTTTTCATACCCACAATACTCGGGTGTGCATTGTCTATGGAGTGACGTCGGTGGACTCGTTGGGATCCGATCTAGTAACGTGCAGCAAGCAGATTGGGCTCACAACCAGATCGCGATAAACAATGCCAGACCGATATTTATAAAATATCAATTAGGACATCAATCTTGTTTTCTTTAACTTCTATTTATTTGTTTTTGTTTTTATTTTTCCGAACCCTAACAATCCCATCGGGACATTTCAGCTGTATTCGCGACGGCATGTCATCCATTTAAAAAAAAAAAATCCATTACCCACGATAAACATGCTCGCCCGAGACATACATAATGGATGTTTATCATCCACAAAGAGCCAGAGACGTTATCATTACGTCAAGTTATGAGCTCGTAGGCGCGGCATGTCATAATTAGCTGCAGATTTAGTCTTCACGTGCATATCAGTTTCGGCGTGATGGGGTTCATACGACTCCATTCAGATCAAGTGCACAAAACAGTCAGACCTCCCCCCCCCCCCTGTTCCATTTACTGTGGCCCGGGGAGATGGGGGGGGGAGGGGAGTTTAATCATCAATACAACTGACTTAAAAAAATTTTGTTCGATAAGTATCGTACTTTTACATGATCTATTTATGAAACCCACTCACCAGGTGGTCAAAGACGTGATATCAATAGTCAATATTTTGTGAGTGTGTGTTAGTGCGAGTGTGTGTTAGTGCGAGTGTGTGTTAGTGCGAGTGTGTGTTAGTGCGAGTGTGTGTTAGTGCGAGTGTGTGTTAGTGCGAGTGTGTGTTAGTGCAAATGAGTGTGTGTTGCTGCAGATGAGAGTGTGTCACTGCAAGTGGGTGTGTTGGGACAAGTGAGAGTGTGTTACTGCAAGTGGGTGTGTTGGGACAAGTGAGAGTGTGTTACTGCAAGTGGGTGTGTTGGGACAAGTGAGAGTGTGTTACTTCAAGTGGGTGTGTGACGGTGTTATTGTTTTGCTCACTTGTTATGTTTATTTCTGTTGATGGACGAGGGTCTGACTGTCTCATGACCAACCAGATGGACAACGTTTGTTCTGTTTCTCTGTGTGTATGGGTCTACAGTGTAGACTCTTCACTGATGTAGCATGGAGCGGTCTGTTTCTCTGTGTGTATGGGTCTACACGGATGTAGCATGGAGCGGTCTGTTTCTCTGTGTGTATGGGTCTACACGGATGTAGCATGGAGCGGTCTGTTTCCCCAGGTGTATTTGACAGTGTTATTGATTGTGACCAAAAAATATTTCGTAATGTTTTGAGACATCATTTCCTTTATCAGTAAAAGTATTTCGTTTCATTTTAGTCAAGTGACGTGAACTATTACTTGATAATAATAATATAAAGTGTACAATTACATACTCAAAAAAAGTGCCAGCCTTTGGGGTGGCGATTATAGTAGCCGCCCCAACCCCCCACCCCCAAAAAAATGTAAGGGGCCCCGTACATTTAAGGGGCCTCGCAAAAGGAGCGACGTGGTATGGTATATCGCCTACATTTCCGCTGTTTGCCTGCTTATGACGTCACCCAATGCCCCGTGTGGTGACGAATACAACTAAGGCCGACTATATTTAACAGTGACGTAACAGTGATGTGATAGCTTACTACATTCAATTAGTAGAAAGATCTCAACTAAAACTGTGAAGGTGACATTTAGTCAATAAAATAGTTTTAAGCTAGACTATGGCATTTAGTCATAGAAACATAGTTTTAAAGAGTGAATTATAGATGAACTAGTTAGACTAAAAGAATAGTAAAACCAGAAAGAAAGTATAAACAAACATCTCCCAAACTAGAAGCAACTATTAACTAATTAGAACACATATTGTCAGTGATTTTCGAACCAGAAGGCTTATTGTCAATTATTTTTTAATTAGAAAACATTTTGCCAACTATTATAGAACTAAACACGAGTCATATGGAGCTAGACTTAAGTCATATGGAGCTTAAGACACAGTCACGAGCTAGACATAAGTCATATAGATCTAGACAATAAACACCATATAGAGCTAGACACAAGACATAGTAGAGCTTTCAAACAGAGCTAGACATAGACATAAGGATCTAGGACACAAATCATATAGAGCTGAGATAGTAAGCTGTAGAGCTGAGCACAAGTCATGGAGCTGTAGACATAAAGTCAATAGTAGAGCTAGACATGTCACATAGAGCAGACACAAGTCATTTAGAGCTAGACACAAGTCATATAGATCTAAACACAAATCATATAGAGCTAGACACAAGTCATATAGAGCTAGACACAAGTCATATAGAGCTAGACACAAATCATATAGAGCTAGACACACAAGTCATATAGAGCTAGACACAAGTCATAGAGTTAGTACAAGCCAAGCAGAGTTAGGACACAACTATGAGAGCTAAATAATGTCATATAGATCTAGCCACAAATCATATAGAGCTGTATGTTGGGATAGTCAGAGTTTGTAGATGGCATGTCATATAGAGTTAGACATGCAGTCAGTGAGCTAGACACAGCCAGGAGAAGGACACAAGTCATATAGAGCTAGACACAAACCATATAGAGCTAGACACAAATCATATAGAGATAGACACAAGTCATATAGAGCTAGACACAAGTCATATAGAGCTAGACACAAGTCATATAGAGCTAGACACAAATCATATAGAGCTAGACACAAGTCATATAGAGCTAGACACAAATCATATAGAGCTAGACATAAGTCACATAGAGCTAAACACAAGTCATATAGAGCTAGACACTAATTATATTAAATCAGACGCAATATATATATATATATATATATATATATACATGAGTTATATCAAATTAGACATATCAGATAAAACTAAACACGAGTCGTTTGGAGCTAGACGTGAGTCATATTGAAAGAGACAAGTCATTTAGAGCTAGACAGGCTTCATAGAGAATTAGACGCGAGTCATTTAGAGCAAGACTACAGTCGTATAATGATTTAGTTACAGCTGGAACCAAGTCATGCATGGATCTAGATTTAAACTGACTTTGTCTGGGAAAACTTTCCTCTAAGTACTGCATCCAGTTAAGCCCATAAAATTTAGTTTTTCACATCTAAGTCTCTGAACTGTTATTATAAAAAATATAAATACAGAATTAAATAACTAACGAAGATAAACTTGCTAAGCATTACGTGGTCTCATCAAACACGAAGGAATCAACTATTTATCTTTTAGTTCACTGCTTTCATCTCCCAATGTCTCTAGACAAGTAAGAAAATTTCAATTTTCCACAATGTCCATATCTGACAATGCTTGAAAAAAAAATAAAAAAAATCTTGAAACGCGTAGCAAAAAAAAAAATATTCCATATAGCAGTGAAACAAAAAATACACTCTGAGAAGAAAAAAAAAAGAGACAGGTTAAGTTCACCCAACTTTCATATTATATCATGTCAAATGACATTTTGTATGCTCATACATAATGTTCATATTATAGCCTACATATGCTCATACATAATGTTCATATATTAGTCTATATATGCTCATACATAATGTTCATATTATACCAATTATATTTATATACAGTATACAGCAGAATCCTATTACAGCCATAATGAACAAGTGCACGACGCTCACACTACAGTCATAATAAGCAAGTATATAATGTTCACATTACAACCATTAAATGTATGTATACATTAGTAAATTACGGTAGGTGACATTTGTCACATTTGGAGATATTAAAGAAAAAAAATGTAGATATAATAAAAAAAAATGTATTATTTAAACATTTATTAGAAAAGTTGTGCAGTTTCAAAAAGTAAGATTTCTCAAGAATATCTTCTGTAAGAATTATAATTTTTGTCATAAACTTATCCCAAATGTACAATCCCAAATCGTATAATTTTGGTGCTTTCCCTTTATTTACTGTCGAGGCCCCTCAGATGATATTCTTATTTTTAATCCCAACATATAAACATACCCAGTGGCGCAACCAGGGGGAAGCGTGGATCTTTGTGGGGCTGATGAGCTCCCCCCAGCATTTTTTTATATATGTATTCCCCCCGCATTTTTTTTTGCTGGTTGTGCCACTGAACATACCTAACATTTGCAAAGGTCTATCAATGGATGAAGAAATATTTTCCTGCAGTGTGTATATTCTGTGTTAAACTTTTATAAATACAAATGTTTCTCTGGCTAAACATGATGTACCACATCCATTGATCTGATTAAATAATTTTTTTTTTGTTCTGGGTTCATTTGTCTATTTGTGTTAAACATTTACAAACCAAATCATTTCTCAAGCTCAACACTGTTCAATATCAAATGTAATGATTAAATAATTTTTGTTCTGGGCTGGTTTGTTACCCGTCGGGAGGGTTGTCATTGTGGCAAGGTCACTGACAAAGTCATGTGACTAAACCACGTCACCATTATGACAGACATGAACAAAATGTATGGAGGCAAATGTAACATATTGTAATATTGAAAGAGATTACAGTTATTTCAACTGACATACGCACTGTGTTCTACCTAGGGGGAGGGGGGGGGAACAATTTTGTTCAACTATTTGAAAAAAGACTCAGTAAGTGATGACGTTATTTTAAACATTCACAGAGGAAAAATAATTATTTATTTTTTTGGAAACAAAAAGGTTTTCAAAAAATTTCGTTAGTCAATAATATTTGATAATTTTTTTAAAAAGGTAAATATCGAAAAATTGACCATCTCCCGTGGTTGAGGCATGTAATATATATATATATATATATATATATATATATATATATATATATATATATATATATATATATATATATATATATTCTATGTGATTTCGTTATGTCGTGAAATATTTATTGACAAATTATTTACTGTACATAACACATACGGAGTGATCTCATTTGACATTATTTATCTTACACCATTATAATCACTATATCACACTGTTGGCTCCGTATCAAACAATAATGATCATACACTGTATATATCAAACTGGATATCACTTTATGTTATTAACAAATACAATATATTTACAACTGGATATCAGCTCATTGTATTATCATACACATTATGTACGAAAACAAAAATAACTGAAAATTATTTATCTCTATACCTATAAGAGGCATTTGCTGTCTGTCTGTCTGTCTGTCTGTCTGTTCCCTTATAACTCAAGATCCAGATAACCAAATAATGTGAAATTTGTTACACATACACATAATTACATGGGGAAGGTTATAGGACAGGTTTCGTTTCATCTCGATGGTAGTTTAATTGG